>CM075011.1:15079118-15094136 GCA_037576675.1 Pangasius sanitwongsei | reverse complement strand
ATTTTTACTCGCCCAACCTAAAAGATTTCAGTTTGTTTTTCAATTGAGTTGTACAGGTTATAGGTCACATTAAAGGTAGGAAAATTTCTGAAATTATTTATCTTGATCTCATTTTTTTTTTTACATCACAGAAGTCTGGCATTTTAACAGGGGTGTATAGACTTTTTATATCCACTGTACATATATTTGTATATAACTGCCATGACAACTTACTTGTCTAATATACACTGCACAAGCAAGCTTTCCACATCCACAACATCGATGTTCAGTTCCTGCAGAAAAATTGCCACCAACTCAAGACACAATAATTGAACTTTCAACAACAGTGTAAAATTGTACAGAAAACATATTACCTTTGAAATGAAAGGTATGTGTATCCTTGTGTAAGGCTTAATTAATTTGATGAGCACTTGCGTTCTTATGTTCCGTAACAGCTCTAAAAAGATAAAAACAGAAGACTGATGTTCAGTCACATTAGCTTAGTGGGGGAACAAATTATTTGTTCCATTTAGAGTTACAAGTTAGACTCACCTTCAATATGTTCTCTGATGAAGGGGTCATCCATTATGTTACTGTGATTCGTCTTTAAGATTTTCTCAAACTCTGTGATGTCATTGTTCTGGTAGGCACTGTAATTAAACAAAAACATTTTTTTTTTTTTTTTTTACAAAAATCTACTATGATATACATCAGAATGACAATTGGCTTTCAGAGTGAATGAAGAAATTCTAAGATAATTATTTCATGATATTAAAGTATATGTACTTTATATGTATACATGATGTGTAATTATAAGCTCCCTGGACAAAAAAATTGAGTTATGTCCACCTACAACAGCACCTTATAGTACAATGTTAATAGATTGTGTATCCGGACAAATGCAACTTGGTATAAAACCAGATGTCCAGTGGATGTCCAAACACTAAGGTGTATATAACACCTGAACACTGAGATAGTGGTGTGTAAAATGGGTTGGGAGAAGGACTTCACAGAGTGGCAAAAGGGTATTCTAATATTTCATGTGATGAGAGGACAGCCGTCCCATCAAAAGAAGTCACCATATTTGCTGGCGTATCACAACAGACTGCACAACACGTCTATGCAAAATGAGATTAGGGTGTTGAACAGCAGGTAAAACACAGACAGCCATGCTAAAGTGCAGCTCAGTAAGTAGAAGAGTGAGCTAAAATGGACAGAAACCTCAAGACATTAGTGGCTGGTGCTGATATTATGGCAAGTGTTAAGGAAGAAATTACTCTTTTTTTTTTTTTTTTTGTCTGGGAAGCTAATGTAATGTAATTTGTGTTACTTGATCAATTCTTTATTTTTATGCTGCCTTACCTTACCAAGTTCGTCATTGCTAGAATTTCTGGATCATTCTTGTAGGGTTTTGCCTAGCCACAAAACATTTTAGAAAATCAACTGAGTTAGTCACACCACAAACTGGCAACACAAAGACCCCAAATTATATTTTTCATTACCTCTTGAGAATCAAATGGGTTTATTCCTGACTTCATCAGCATGTTGGCCAAGACCAAGTACTTTAAACACGTAGTTCGTCTGGGGCTTCCGGATTCATCGTAATTTTTGAATGCTTCAAAAAAGTCTGTGTGCGCCTTCTCGAACTCTCCCTCCCTTAAGTGCATTTTTCCACCACATTCTAGATCAGAGTGCACAAACACACACGCTGTAATTTAGGTTGTCACAGTGACGGAGCATCATTTCTTTGTGATTATTGCTGTATTTGCGTAATTTAGTAAATAAGTAATAGATGCTAGAGGAAAATTACCTCGGATGACTCCCATGATGAGTGGATGTGGGATTGCTGACTTGATATGTAAAGACTGCTCATAGAGAGCTTTCAGCTTCTTGTTGTTTTTTTGGGCTGTGTACATCTGAATTTCCAAAGCGTAAATCTCCAGCAACTGTGTGCCTTTCTTCAGATCATCTTCACCATCATCAGTCTTCACAAAGACAATTGAACAATTACAATCAAGTGACACTTCTCATCTAAACAAAGTTTCCACATCAGTGCTCTTTTACCTGACATGACTGGTGCAACTGCCTGAGAATTTTCTGAAGTTTTCCATACTCTTCTCTCTCCAAGTACAACTTGCCTAACTGGATTGAGCAGAGGAACATATTTTTTAGCATTTTAACATTTATATTTTGGAGATGCAGCAGAATTAATTCGATTAGTTCATAGCGTGTTTATCAATATGAAAGATGGATCTATATTTGGAAAATAAGGTAAAAACTAATTTCTTTAGGTGACGTGGTCTAGGTTTTACTGGCTACAGTAAGTGTTTAAGATATCGTCATAAATACCTTTGTATTGGTTTTAAACCACAGTCTGTCATTTTTGGCATCCTTTAATGCTTCTAGAGTCGTCTCATAAAATTCCTGAAGCAAGTCCATCTGTAACACGTAAGCAACAAGAAATTCACAAACATGTTTCTTTTCCACTGAGTTTGTCTGAATTCACAGTATTTCATTTTAAACGCATTCATTAGGGAAATAGTAACATGTTATATCAAGGTTCCCAACTAACATTATTTACTGCATTAATTAACATTAACAAATGTCGGACTTAGCTTCACAAAGATATATGTTATGTTAAAGTAAGTTAACACACGTATTAATTGACTTTTGTATAAATGTTAACGAAATACATTTGCATTGATGTTTATTCAATCCGTGACTAGTTAGCATGAGCTAATTGAAGCAAACTAAAAGAACAGCTTGTATATGAATGCTGATAATGTATTAACTCTGATCTCCAGGTGTAAATACTGGAACCTGTTTTTCATCTTGACTTCTGAATTTTGCCAGTTAATATCCAGAAACATGTTAATTAAGGTGCTGGTTCATATGGGTCATTATGAATTTAAATTAAATAACTGATGGTACGAACATGTGTTCATGCTGGTCATCAATATTAATACAAGCGTTAGTTACACTGTAAATGTTATTTAATGTGTATTAATGCTCTTGTATGTTCAAGTTAATGAATGTGTCATTTAAGGGAACTGTGAAGCGTTACCATGGTTACGATACCTGTTTGGAGGTTGAAATGTAATCTAGAATAGAGTTGATGGATTTCTCAGAGTAGTTCCTTGTGACAGCACTTCGTATATACGTCAGGAGCTGTTTGTATCGGTTCATCATTTCCGGAAAGTTTGTCTGAATGGGGGAAAAGAAAATTGGGCGAAAAAGGATAAAACATTTAGCAGCCACTATTGAAACATTTTCACACATTCCAAAGTCAAGTATGTTATCTTTGGTTCTTACCAACTTAAAATTGATTTTAATCATCTGTTTTAGTGCTTTGAAACCCCATTCTCCTTTTTCACCCTCAAGCTCCAGCACCTAGAGTTCAGATAAGAATACGGTCATTTCTTTTATGACAAACTTTATAGACTGATACAACTTTATTGTCATTGCACAGTACAGGTACTCAGCAATGAAACGCACTTTGGCATCTACCAGAAGTGCAAATATGAACATGTTGATATGTTAATATTGAATATGTTGGTGTGTGTATGTATAAACAATGAATATGTTCAGTAGCGTTTGAGCAAATAACCATAAGAATGGTAATTACACTAGATTATAACAGAAAAACAACTGTTATTAAAAAAAAAAAATAGTATATGCAACTATTAGTCATAAATATATGCAAGTGATCTGTACACTGTATATACAGATAATATACAGATAACCTAGGGTATATACTATGCATCTTTCAGTTATAAGTATGTGATTAATGTGATAAATAGCTTTACCTTCTGAAAGCTGCTCAAAGCAGCTTTGGGATCATCTTCCTTTAGGGCTTTAGAATTATAGTACTGATTCTCCAAGTCAACATTTGGCTCAGAGTTGCTGTCCTCCGAGTACTCCTGAAACAGAAAACAGAGAAACACATCAGCTATGAAAATTATCAACAGTGTGTGTCTTGCATCCCATTGCCATGCGAAGCAGCTCGTTTGTAAAGTAATTCACAGCAAATGTCAGACACATGCACTGCACCGCAAAACTTGCAACCACTTCAGACAGAAATATTTCAATTCAAGGCATATCCATCTTGTCAAAATGTAGAGCATCTACAAATCGGAGGCAGGATTTTGGTGCCACTAGTCAAACATCCTCAATCAATTCCCAATTAAAATTTATAGCAATCTAAATGTCAAAGAGATTCTCGAGACTACTGGAAACAGATTAAAGTTCTTAAATTTCTGTGCAATTTTCAGAGACTCCTTACACATGCAGCACATTTTTAGAAACATTATCCAGCCACTAAAACATTACGACTACTCCGAAGTACTTTTATTCAAATTGCAGTTTGATTCAAGTTGACATTATTCAAGTTTGTTTACAAATGATCAATAATTGGATTAAAGCTATTTAATTTAAGTGAACAGTAAAACAGGCTTATAACTATAATAGCCAAAACTAGGTTTAGGTTTTTTTTAAGCAAACAAAAAACACATCCATAGCATTGTATAGACTTATTCCTATAGCTCAGAAGTGAAAAATGGAAATCCAATTCACGTTTGCACGCAAAATGACATTTGCACCGAAGATCTGGAACATATTACCATTAAACATCAGGATCCAACTCATTTTTAAGATCTGTTTAAAACGTTTAAAACAATTTTTTTTATTTGCCTTACTTTTTCTTGCACATTACTTTTATATTACTTTAACTGTTGTACGTTTATTCTATTTCTACAGACAACTTAGTATACATTTTTAGAGTTTCTTCTTTCTGTCAGTACTATCATTAAGTTCATTATTATAATTTGCCTTGTTTACCATTTTATGTTTGACTAAGGGTGGCACGAAAGCAGGTAACGTAGCCACCTCACAGCTGCCGGCTGGACCCTGAGCTCGCCCTACTGTCTGTGTGGAGTGCGGTCACATGTTCTCTGCGTGCCTGTGCGGGTTTCCTCCGGGTTCTCTGGTTTCCTCCCTTCTCACAAAAAAACATGCTGGTAGGTAGACTGGCTATGCCAAATTGACCCTAGGTGTAAATGAGTATGAATGTGTGTATGTATGTGTGTGTTGTTCTGAGATGGACTGGCATCCCATCATGCCTCATGACTAGGCTCCACTGCAACCCTGAGCAGGGTAAAGTGATTACTGAAGATGAATGAATGAATGATTTTTGACTACCTGTTGTTTCTTTATTTCTGTTTTGTACTTTACAACATAAAGCACCTGAAGCTGCATTTTAAATATATATGCGAGGAGGGACAGAAATAAAGTGTATAACTGTTGTTGTTATTATTATTATTACTATTATTATTAGAAAGTTCACGTCAATGCAGTGGATGGTTTTACTGTCCATGCATCGCATTATGTCTGTATATCATCAATTTCTCTCTCAGTGTCCGTGTAGTCACTATATTATACTGGATAATTATTTACTCCATCATTCTTTCACTTTGGAGCTGCCGGAGTGAGTCAGTGACAGCTCTCTGGCTGCACAGGGCTAGCTGGCTAGCTAGGAGGCGTTTAGCGTTTAGCATACTGTAATACTGCATACTGTAGCGGCAGGTAACGGCAAAATGAAACAAAAAGATATATTACAAACTTTACAACTATATAACTACAGTTCTTCTTAGTCCCACTTTGATAAATAAACAAGACGAGTAGCTAACTGAACACAAGCCAAGCTAAAACATTAACAAACATAAGCTAACTATGCTAGCTACTCCCTATGCGGTAGCTAGCTATCCAGTCAGAGAGATAACCTGGAAACCTGCTAGCACGCTAACATGTTAGCCTTATTGTCTCATGCTAACTGTATTCAAAGACAAACTATTAACCGATAGAACGTAAACAAGGTGCATGTAAAACTATGCCAATTACTTCATTTACCAGATCATAATCTTCTTCATCGTCGCACATGAAATCATCTTCCATGTCAGACATTTTGACCGGTGAATAGGGCCGAAACACTCCCACAATCCTCCGCGCCTCAAAATAATCACCGTGTTAGACGTACTGCGCATGCGCAGCAGCCGTGCCATTTGCTCTGATCCCAGGTCAGATGTGTGCCATCTCTTATCATAATCAGTGCGCTATTTGATAGGATGAAGCTGCTCCCAGATCAGTTTAACTTCTGCTAACAACCCAACGCTTTTTCAATGAAGTCCTCTTCTTCCGTGTAGCTGGAAAATGTTCCGGGTATGATCGTCACCTGATCATATTTCCAGCGTTACTTTTTGCACCAGTTTTAGAAGACACAATATCTCCGATATATCATCTGTGTCCTAATGGCAGTAAATCCACCAAAAATCAAGGTGCTGCTCAGCGACAACGACAGGTGAGTTAACTCCACCGAGTAGAGACACCTCAGCACATACGTTTCCACTGACTTAATGTGCATATGCAAAACAAAACAAAAAATAAATAAAATTCTGTTTTAAAGTTTCTGTGAATTTTGCTGCCAGCAACTTATCAAATGGACGTATGCAATTACGTCATTTCCTGTCAAAAATCTACTCGCGCTTAAATTTTTCTTTTCAGAATCAGAATCAGAATGAGCTTTATTGCCAGGTATGTTTACACATACGAGGAATTTGTTTTAGTGACAGAAGCTTCACAGTGCAACAGAATGACAGTGACAAGACAAGACAGACAATAAAAAGAATAATATACAAATAGACAATGTACAAATAGCAAAAACACAATATACAAAATAGACAATTTTGTATGTACAGGTATGTTATGTGCAATTTTGTATGTAATTGTTTAAAAATATTGTTACAGATTTTTCCATCATGCATTTCATTTAAATGGACTTTTTCCTGCCTCCTGGTAGATACATTTAACAGAAACAATACAGAGAGAATACACAGACAGCTGGCTCATATTATCCAGTTTCTTAGCTATAAATAATGTCACTGGTCTCAGCTAATCCTCACAGGTAACAACACCTAAAAATAAAGCAATTCATTTCATCAAACTACCAAAAAACAACGCTTTTAACTTTTTCCGTCATATACACTGGAGATTTCAGGTTTCCTCTGGTGTGTGTTGAAGTAGAATGCACGTGATGATAATCCTGTCACATGACAATCAAATTCATGCACCAGCAGTATTTCCCCTGGAAACAGTCAGTTCAGTTTTTCCACATAAAAAAAAAAAAAACTAAAAATAAAGTATGAAAAGGAATTTATTTCAAACATAGATACAGTGTTTTTAACAACCACCTGTCTGCATGTTTCAGAAAAGTCAATTAAAACATTAATTAAAAGAAAAAACTATCTGCAGCACTTTTGCATGTCCCAGCCCACTAAAACTACACTTTATCTTATATATGTGCATGTCTGTGTGTGTGTGTGTGTATATATGTGTATATATATATATGTGTATATATATATATATATATATATATATACACATTTAATGACATTTAATGACATTATAGTCATTAAAATACTTACAAATTAACATCTTATGCTTGAAACATCCTTTTCCATTATTATCATAGGTTTTGAAAAATTCCCCCAAATAAAATATTTGAAATATTTCACAGAAATTCTGTCAGAATTCTTTTTCTTCATTTTCCGTGACCGTGTGCTATTGAATGATGTGGCCACTTTGAAAACACAAACATGTTGTCCAAATTAAAGATTGAAAAAAATGATGAATTAAAAAAAAAAAGTAAATCATTAAAATGTCCTTAATATCCCCATGCCATCAGCACCACAGTTGTAGAATCACCCAGGTGCTGACCAGCGCTGAGAACTACTGTGCTACTTCAAATGTTTTTCTTCTCTGTCACAGGCTGAAAAGCCCAAAGCAAAGAAAAAGTCTCAGTTTGCTGGTATTCTATTATGCCATTTCTAGCTTTACTATCTCCTTATTGATCTGTTAATACAACACAACATTAGCGAGGATCCATTGTTACAAGGGATATGCAGAAAGTACTAGACTGTTTTTTTTTTTATTTCATCCATTATTTTTTGATAAAAGAATTGCTTCTTCTGTAACCAGTGGCTAGACTATTCAATATAACAAAAGTACACTCCAAAAAGACCATCAATTTGTCCCCAGGACATTGGTAAAATATATTTTAAAATCTTTTGTTAGCCCTTGTATCTTCTTATAATCTTCCAATTATCAGCAGTAGATGGCAGTAAGACTACGAATGTGCACTACACTATTAAACCCCCCCAAAAAAGAAAAGTAAGTAGAAGCTTTGCACAGGTTTCCCTCCAGACAGTATAGAAACAAATGTAACCAAAATATATGTGTTCTCGTGACATGTTAACTTGCTCATGTGTCTGGCACGTTTCTGCAAACTGATTTACAGTTGAGACAGGATACAACTGAGCAGCTGAGGCTTGGAAGCAGTGCTGGGACAGGAACTAATATTCAGTTGTGTTAGTAGGGTGATGTATGTATGTATGGCCAAACACTTTGGCCCTTATGCAAAGGTACAGTAGGGCCACAGAGGCAGGGTGAGGGGCCAGCGTGGTGGCTGCTGCATGTTTGGGATCTGCTGCATTCACATCACTTCCTGAAAACTTAAAGGAAGTAAGAAAGTGAAGAGAGTAAATTGGCTCCTTGCCATTTTGCATCTGTAATGTGATGTAAAAGATTTCCACCAAACCCTCAATGATTGATACACACACACACACACACACACACACATACATACATACATTTATTTATTTATTTGTTTGTTTGTTTTTGTGTGTGTGTGTGTGTATGTGTGTGTGTGTGTGTATATATATATATATATTTGTGTGTATATATATATATATATATATATATATATATATATATATATATACTGTACATATTCACGTCAACATGTCAAAATGATTTTGTCAGCTGGCAGAAATATCTGCATCTGTAATTATTAGAAAATTTGAATTTGTAATTCTTTGGCTTTAGATCTCTGTGATAAGTAGAATTGTAGCTTATTTATACATTTCCCATTACAGACTAAAGAAACTCAAACAGGCATTTATTGGAAAATATGAAGAAAGTCCTCTGTTTTATGCATGTGCTCCCGGCAGAGTGAATTTAATAGGTTGGTTATAATTTGTCTCACATATGTGCTACACATACACAATGTAACTGATTGTACTGATTATATTAGACTCAAACCGTTACAGGAGAACACATTGACTACTGCGGTTATGCCGTCCTGCCTATGGCTATCGAGCAGAATATCCTTGCTGCTGTGTCAGTGAACAACTCTCAGATAATCCAACTGGCCAACACTGATCCCAAATACAAGTAAGTGTACCTGGTTCCAGGGAGTGTCATGCCATAACCTGAATATGGTATTGTTGAGTTATTTTACTAAATAACTGCTGTGGGTTTTTTTTTCTGAAGGGATTTCACAGTGTCTGTTGGTGAAATAACCATAGACCCAGAGAATCCTCAGTGGCATTATTACTTCCTTTGTGGAGTCAAAGGTGTTCAGGTGAGAGAAGCAGACAAAAAGGCTAATCCTTAGAGTGCATTTAAAGGTCTAACATTTGAAGCCATTGATATGTGTTATACATTTTTCAACATTTCAGGAACAGCTGAGCTTGTCTTCTCTGGCTGGGATTCGGTGTGTTGTGGATGGAACGATTCCAGCTAGTTCAGGCCTGTCTAGTTCCAGCGCTCTGGTCTGCTGCGCTGGTTTGGTCATGATGGAAGCCAACCAGAAGTCTGTCTCCAAAGTAAAACAGAATCCCTAATCAACCCTTTGGCCATGAATTTCCTATGTTCATTACATTATTAGATAAAAATGTCTGCTTAGGCCTCTGTACAAACCGTCTATAGACTGACTCATGAACCAGTTTAACAAATGCTTCTCAACATGTCAAATGATGGGATTAGGGACGAGTTGATGGTCTGTAATGATCTACTAAACAAGTGCTATGAAGTGTACTATCCAAATAAAGCAAAAGGGACAAGCTGCAAGTCTGTAGATTTCTGCTAAACTATAACAACCATACAGTGGGTCATCCAAATAATTAAGGAAAAAACATGACTGGAAATGCTGTTGTAGGAAAATTAACGATGGAGTAGTGTAATGCCGCCCCGAAGTTCATTACCTTCCAGTAACAGCATGCCCTGAAGTGTTTTATTTGACTTATACCACAGCAATTTGCCAATGATTAATTTTTTTATTAATTAAAGAACAACATGCTGTAAATTAATGTTGTAGAATGTCCGCAAATCGCGTTTTGTGGAGGGTCTGCCATGCAAGTCCCCATATCTTCAGAAATGAGAACGTACTGTATTAGAATGGGTGCATTAAATAATCAATACCTTCTGACCAAACAGGATAGAGTAGTATTCAGGAGTGCTCTGGTTTAAACTGAAGAAAGCTAAGTGTAGATAGATTATCTACTAACTGGGATATTTTCTTTAGGATTAGTTGATAGGCTGGTTGAGTCACTCGACAGGTTGTTAACAGTCTTTAGATGGTTTGTTGACTGTAGGTGGTCTACAGTGTACTATATATAAATTGTTATAAAACTATATAGTGATATCATTTTATTTAAATCCACCACTAGCTACATGCATACAGTTCACCCACAAGAGTAGAATCCTACCTTTTTTCTGACAGGCATTGTTGGCTGAGACATGTGCCAAGTGTGAACGCTATATTGGAACTGAAGGAGGAGGGATGGATCAATCCATATCTTTCCTTGCTGAAGAGGGAACTGTAATGTATTTCATTCTCCTCCTTATGCATACAATTTGTCTAAAGTACCACTTAACAGCTCTTATAGGTTCAAAGGCATGCTTTGTAAAAGACGATGTAGTGCTGCATCTGAAACCTTTTTGTTCTTTATTTTCTAGATGATCGGGTTTGACTTCTTCTTGGTTGGTTTCTTTATTTCTGTTTTCTAATTGTCTGTTTTCTCAACATGGTTATCACTCAAGGCAAAGCTGATCGAGTTCAATCCCCTGAGGAGCACAGATGTGAAGCTCCCAGATGGTGCTGTCTTTGTGATTGCCAACAGTTGTGTGGAGATGAACAAGGCAGCCACATCACTCTTCAACATTAGAGTGGCGGAATGCCGCATTGCTACGAAAGTGAGGAGCTCATCATGTTGCACTGCATTTTATTGTTCATTAAAAAGACAGTGTAGTCTTCGATTAGCTTACTGAACCTTTAAAAGTGAATGAGCTAAATTACATACTTTTGAAGAAAACTCAAATTAATAAGGTGCTGGTAAATTTGGCAAGGACTACAGTTTAAACTCTGACAATTTTTCTTATTAAAATGTTATAAGACAAGATGGTCTACGAGGAGCCTTGTTCACTCTGTTCACAGATACTGGCTAAGTTCAGAGGCCTGGAGTGGAGAAGCCTACAGAAGCTGGGAGAACTGCAGACACAACTGGGCTCCAGTCTGGACAAGATGCTGGATTTGGTGGAGCAAGTCCTTCACCCTGAGCCCTACAGCAGAGAAGAAATTTGCAAGATTCTGGGAATCACTGCTCAGCAGTTGTGTGACAGTATCCTCAGTGCTAACACACAGCATGGTAAGGGCATACAGGACTTATAGTGAATATAAGAATGTGGACCATCTGGGCCTTCCATTTACATGTGATTAGACCAAATACAGTAGTCCCTGTTTCTCTTGTTACTTCAGTGACCCACTTCAGGCTGTACCAACGGGCCAGGCATGTGTACAGCGAAGCGGCACGCGTGCTGCAGTTCAAGGCTGTGTGTGATTCTGCACCTGCTGATGCTCTTCTGCAGCTTGGTGCACTAATGAACCAAAGCCATACTAGCTGCAGAGACTTGTATGAGTGTAGCTGCCCAGAGCTGGACCAGCTGGTGGACATTTGTCGGTGAGTGAGAGGAAAACGTCCTATAGTAAGTCTAAGACTCTTAAGAGTTTAACTGAGCAATGTCAAATAAATGAGGGTCAAAGAGTGGTTTAACTTTGCATTTATGATGTACTGAAGGCAAATACAAAAAGACAGGCTATCTAATAGGAAATACTGGAACATAACAAAAAGTTTTCAGCTCTGTAAAGAAACAGATATCCAGTGTGGAAAAAAAAAATCTGTAATTTTACATTTCCCATTTAGATCACTATTTAACAATGCATGTCCCAATGAACCAGGCCATCTCTTATCATTGCATAGCACATTTTATAATAATTTGTCAAATCCCCTTTACATTTTTGGATATCTTCCTGATGGCAGGATGGTGGGAATGTAACTGGGACAAATACTCCCCCTTTTATTTCATGTCTCCAAAAACCAGTCATTTTTTTTTCCATTTTGTCATTGTTGCTTTCTGGACAAAATGACCCAACATTGCATATAATCTATTTATAGAATATACACTTTAGAATTTTTCAAACTGCTGCTCACTCTGCATCATAAGGTAGCGTAACACACTTGGAAGAACGCGCTTCCACACACAAGCTCACAGATGGCTGTGATTAGCTAGTGTTGCTGTGATTGACAGGGGAGAGAGAATGTGCCACTCCTCCCACCCAGACAGCCCGGCCAATTTTGCTCCCTTAACTCCCGGCCACAAACACCTGGCATCATCGGGACCTCTTGAGAATAGGGTGAATGCTTTTCTGTTGCACCACTCAATAAACCATTCTTAGTATTTTTCTAATTTTTGTTTAAAAAATTGGCATAAGATTAATGTGACTGCACATACTCTGTAACATGGTGTTCTCCACAGGGTTGCAGGTGCAGTGGGTTCCAGGTTAACAGGCGCTGGATGGGGAGGCTGTGCTGTTTCCATGGTACCCACTGAAAGGATGGATTCTTTTCTCCAGAAAGTGAAGGAGGACTACTACATGCCTGATGCTCGACGAAAGGCTCTGGTAAAGCAGAACCTTTTTGTAACAAAGCCAGGAGGAGGAGCAGCTATTTTTACAGAAGAATAAAAACTTTTTTTCATCATGACCAAACTATTGATTTTATTGCTTCCAATCATTGCCACTGAAAGGGAATGCGGTGTATATTTCTTCAGATTGTAGGTCTGATTCAAAATAATTATATATACTTTATAAATCAAGTATGCACTTATTAAAAACTATGTAGTTTCTGCATAGTTCATGGAGTAAGTCATCTGCATGAACCAGGGACATAAGCTGTTGGATGGTTGCCATGGTAACTTAAATAACTAACTCTCCCAAAATATCACTCTCAACATTAATGTATTCTATGTATGCATTCTGTGCTCACACTGAGGTTAATAAACAATAAACACTGAGGTTAAGTAAACAGATCACAGAGAGGGACAATTTTAGAATGGACATTTTATGTGTCATATAAAAAGTAAAATGAATTGTATAAAATCCATGCATATAAATAAAGATGATAAACAATTTGCATGGTCTTCATTGGCAAAATTCACAGCAGGAAATTCTCATACATTCTTAACATATGTAACATGTTAAATTAAATGAGGCAATCTGTACATCCATATAAACAAAACTCTCTATAATTTTTATAGTTTTAAATAAAAAAAAAAACATATCAGTGTAACATAAAATGCCGATTTATATGTTATTCTGCACATCTGGTATTTGCAGAGTTTGTAACATGGAAAAAAAAAAACCACAAACAAGGCCTTGATGGCAGAGAGATAAATACTGGACAAAACTTAAAAATATACTTCTTTTACTGAGAGTCAAATCAAAAAGGCACAAATATTTCCTTTTGTAAAAGGACAGTGAAACGAATGCCCAATTTTTCACCCTTTCTGTAGACAGTGTAGTTACTGTACACAGTAAAAGCTTTACCTGTCGGTGGAGGGGGATGAAAGGCACAGCTGTGTAGCCTCTGAACTATAACCTTAATCTTCTGCACTTTTGCTCTTTTCATCATTCTGCGGCCTACATGCAAACCAGATGCCAACTACAACGTGGTATATGTGCACTAGAGAGGTATAATGAGAAATAAACAGTGTACGCACACGTAGAGTGGTTTAGTATGTAAAAATGGTGGTGCAGCTAAGCTTTTTTTCCTTAGTGGCAGAACAAAGACCATCAGCCCATGCTGTGCTCTAGCAATGCTAATAATAATTTACAAGCAATCTATATTTCTAGTCTAAAAAGGTCATAGGGCAGTAGGGTTATTTCTGTTTACTAATGTTTGATGATCCGCTCTTAAGATCTTTTAAGCGAAATATGTAACATGTGCAAACATTTACTATATCCGATGTATATTTAAAAGAATTTACCAAAGTTAGAAATGAATCAAAATCGAGCAATATAACAAGTTGTCAATTATGCATTACAATTATTCAAGTAGAGGTATTATTGTATCAATATGTGTAAACTCCTTCAACCCTTTCTTAAATAATAACATTGCTTTCATAAGCTTTCCTTATAATTGTGAGACTGTAAGTGTCTACTAAAACATACAAGTTGGCCAGTGTGTTGCAACTAATTATAAATAATATAAATTCTGAGAGGACTAGTTTCCCAGTATCTCAGATAATTGCATTGAAATTACGCACGCAATTAACACCAACTGCTCTGCAGTATACTGGAAGCATATGAAGGGCTTTGCAGAAATTCTCCAAAAAGGTGGCTGTCTGAAGCAACATTTCTGCATTTGCATGCTTGTCTCACTCAGCTGGGGAAATTAAATGAAAATTAAATAGAGTAGAAACTCTATTTAGCGCATTCTCCGTGTCAGTGACTCGCAATTAAATGAATGTGTACCAAGAGAACAGAGTGCATTTGCATGAACAAGGAAATTAGTTGAGGAAGGTAAGGAGTCTTATCTGTGCTTCATTATGCTTGCTGTTTGGAGTCTCTCCTCTCCACTTTTTGTTTTAGTGCCATCCCTTGTGCATGTCTTTTTGTTGTTTGACCACGTGGAACTGCTCTCCGTATAGCCATACTCCATGTAGCACTGAGCACACCTGGAGGGTTCTGTGTTTTATATCACACTGGGATAATATGAACAATTCAGATTCTAGTCATATATATATATATATATATATATATATATATATATATATATATATATAGATATAAAGATAGCTAGAGAGGCGGGT
>CM075011.1:15054468-15079018 GCA_037576675.1 Pangasius sanitwongsei | reverse complement strand
TTCAGATTCTAGTCATATATATATATATATATATATGTATATATATATATATATATAAAAAAGCATGTATCTAGCACAACCTTTTCATAGAGTACCTACAAGTTCACCTGGTGCTGTGCTGCTCCCTGCTTTTGGACATGACTACAGAGAAATCCCCTAACCTTCACTGAGCTGGGATTTTTCAGCTTGCCCTACATCTTGTATTGTCTACCATCAGATTGTGTATAGTGTCTGTAGGCTGTGCTTGCTTCCACGTCTGGGGTGCTCTGTAACTCCAGAATACAAAGTCTCTTCAGCAGCTGTTGCATGGTTCATGTCCGTTTCCTTTTTTGCAATGTTCTCTATCCAACTGGCACTGCTTTTACTTCTCTGTGGAGATGAGCCAGGGATGGCTGAAGTGGAGGAAGTGGGGACCTTCATGTTCTTGCCAGAGGTGATGAGCTCTCCATATCCCTGCTGGTGGGCAAAGGCGTAGGCAGAGCGGCGGGAACTGGTCCTGCGCACTCGTCTCAGATTCTGCTCCTGAGGCCCCTGCCTCCTGCTGGCCTGCTGGAGCAAGCGCACCTGTAGAGGAGAGGACAGCACTTACTTGCATGTTCAGAACTAAAACACACCACTTGATTTTTAAATTTCATATACTTGCTTTGTCAGTTTGTGTAGGATGGAGGTCTGTCCTGATGAAGCGTATGGCCACAACCGGCATTATACACACCACTGTCACAAGGAGAATGACAAGCCACACACTTTTTTGATTTAAAGAGTTACGTGCTGTGCCTAGAATAAAAGAAACACATTATGTGACAAATGCCTTGGGAGCTCTTCGGTTGGCACGGAAATATATATGGAAATCATAACAACAGACTAAGTTACTCTTCAGGCAATAACAGTGGTGTTGTCTTACACTCACCTACAAATGGGAACTGGTTTGGAAATATTCTGAAGATGCCGTCACTGTTCATTGCAAACAGTATTGCGAAGTACATGGCCAGACTACCCCCTATAAAGAAGTGGTTCACAGCAGTCCAGTAGTTTGTGTCAAGACCAATCTGAAAGAAAGACTCAGCACTCAGAGACAAGAGAAATTCAATACACAAAAAACATAACACAGAAACCTTCTAAAAACTGTAGTATCTGTAACGGCTATGGTGTCTGAAAGCACTTTGTTTGCAATATTAGGCTGGTCACAGACAAGCATGGGAGAGGGGTGAGTCTGGAGGTATCAGAGCACCCTGTGTCCTTCAAAACATACAGGGACATATACATTGTCTAGAGATTAGATTAGATAAGATTTTATTAGATTAGATTAGATTCAATTTTATTGTCATTGAGCAGAGTACAAGTACAAAGCCAATTAAATGCAGTTAGCATCTAACCAGAAGTGCAAAACAGCAAGTAGCATTAAGTTTGAAGTGCAAAAGAGACAATGAAGTAGGCGCAGCTTCCCAGAACTAAACGTATTGGAATTAATGTTACAAAGAACATAAAAACTGCTTTGACTAATGACATTTACACATGTAAATTATATGTTTGAGTTTGAAATAAGGTTAATATATTTAAAATTATATTAATACATTTATTATAGTACATTTACCAGTTCATCATTTGGTTCATCATTTGTCACAAATGGAGAAAAGGAAGCTTAACAGATAAGATATCTGAGACCCTCATTTTTTTCCACAAAAAAAGATGTTCATAAATTATAGCACTTAGTATAAACAGAATACACATATGTATGTGTAATACTTCTAATATAATCAATAGAAAAATATTGTCACCTGGACGCTAACCACGATGACCAGTGAGGTTGCTATAGTAACAGCGAAGGATTGCTGATCAGATATGTGGGAGCCGTCATCTCGCACCGCACACAGGAAAGCCCCATAGGGGATGAAGAAGAGGACAAATGAAGTGTAGACGCCCTGGATGGTGCACATGAAGAACTTCCGCTTGTTGAACAAGAGATTGAGCTGCCCAGGTTGGTACAAGTTAGGGTAGCGCAGACTGTACTGCTCATTCACATCCTGTCAGAAAGCAAAGAAACAGTTTTAAAAAATTTCTCGTTCAATTTAACATTCTGGAGCTAAGGAAATATTTGCAAGGGTGACTGTAGATTTCTGACCTGGTCAAACAGGCCCATGGCCAGAACAGGCAAAGATGTGTAGACTATGTTGAACAGGGTGATGAACCACTGGTCATACACGGTCTATGATACAAAGCAAAGAATATATTATACATATTTTTGTGACACTTCTGCAGTTAGCATTTACTGGAAAGATTAGACTTACTTGTGCAGAGAAGCCACACAGGAACCCGAACCAGAAGTGCACCAGCGTGAAAGCAAAGTTCTTGTAGAAGAAGTAGCAGAGGAAGTTGCACATGCGGTGGTAGGACCAACGGCCGTGGACCAGCAGGAGGCGCTGCAGGTAGCGAAACTGGGCAAAGGAGTAGTCTGAGGCCAGAACAGCCTGCATGCCCTCCTGCCCACTGATGCCCACACCAATGTGGGCCGCTGGAGGGAACAGAAGTTCACCACAGATCACCTAGGCAACCACTGGTTCTAATATGGCACCTCTGAATACACTGACGTATAAATGCAGTGGCAACCATCATATGCTTATTAACAGTACAGAGCTTATATTCAGTCACTGTATTATGATCTGAACTACAGCAATGAGATATGTAGTGATGCCAAATAAAAAAAAAAAGATTTAAAAAAAAGGTTACAATATAAAACAAATATTACAGCATTCATTCAAGGTTAATTTCTGTTAATGTAATTTCTGTTAATTTAGACAATTTAGATATGTGATCATATCCTACATTTTCCCTGAAGCTAGCATGTCACGATGTTAGCAGATTCAAGTAAACATGGCTGATAATACAGTGCTCATATAAGGTTAAATTCTAGTACTATAACTGAATGCGTTATCAGTCTTACTCTTGATCATGCTGACATCATTGGCTCCGTCCCCGATGGCCAGGGTAACAGCTCTTTTATGCCTCTTGACCAGCTCCACCACCTGAGCTTTCTGCAGAGGAGTTACTCTACAGCAGATCACAGTCTTACATAAGCAGGCCACTTCCAATAGGATCTGCTCCAGGTCTGCCTCCAGTGCATGGGCCTGTAGACCAGAGATCAGAGATCAGGCTGCTGTGAGACTTGGGACTCAAGCATGCTTCAACACCAGTATGAACTTCAATATGCCCAGCATGGTATCAGTAATGGCTAGCTAACCACAAGGCTATTATGTTGCTTCAGGGATTTCACTGATGTATATGTCGGTCTGTGATTAGAAATGTGTGGCAGCCTGGGAAAACACTTCGCTTGGTCAAATTTCAATATTTTCTGCTATATATATAGTTCTGAAAACCACAGGCTTGCCTGAATTGAAATTGGTGTCTTATTTGCACATATCACTGAACCAGAGCGACATCTGAGGTTTTCCCAGACCGCCACATAAATTAAAATAATCCACAAGGCTTGTTGTTAAACAGAAGATTAAAGGACCTGAAGGCTAATTTGAAATACTCATAGACAGTACAAATGGTTGAACAAAGACTGAAGCAGCATGCTTTCTATTTTCCAATAAACAGTCCAAACTCAGGGAGTCAAGCAGTCATTTCTTAAATGGTTCAGCTTTTGTAGGACAAGAACACTACATAAGACCCCTTACCAAGCTGTGTCCATTAATGATAAGGGCATATTCTGCAATAATGGTTTCCTCAAACACCGAGTCACTGGCATACATATCAGTCTTTCTCACATCTTGGCCACTGGTGGACCTCTCTTTGTTAGGACCCATAATTCTCTCTTTGGCATTTCTGAGAACGGAACAAGAAGTAGAATCAGAATAAAGAACTGAAATACATTCCACAAAATGTTGACCACCCAAGGCAAAAATCTTGCTTAAGGTGTTTCAATATAGCAGTGATAAACTGAAATATGTGTGTGAACGTAGTGGTGAAAAATGACACCAAACTACGAAGAAGTTAAGGATTTAGTATTGAGTTTTTTAGGGATATAGCGATAAGACAACCATTAGCTAAACAGACCTTGTGTGCTGCATGTACACACAAGTTTGTAACATTCAAAAAGGTTATATTAGTGCAAGTTACCTCAGCTCCCGCTGAACCTCAAGCGTGGTGTGGCCTGAGATTATGAACACCTCATTCATGTCATCTCTCAACATGTTACAGGAGTAGCCAATATTCATCGCTGTCTCTAAAACAAAAGAAACAAGTTGAAACAGTTATGCTACATTTTGTATTACAAGATGACTGCTACATAAGGGTCTATAACAATTTATCCATAGATGCTGCTCACCTAGTTTGTCCCCAGTGAGAACCCAGATCTTTATATTGGCCAGGGTCAAACAGCTAATAGTTTCTGGCACTCCTTCCTGCAATTTATCTTCTATGGCTGTAGCTCCAAGAAGCTTATAGAGAAAACGAGGCACAGCATGAATTGTTTCAATAGATAGATTTCAACAGACAGAGTTTCACCTTATTCATGCATGATACATATGCAGATAGATAACAAATTATAGGAAAATAAAAGTGGCACTATTATGCATCCTATGGGGCATTTTTCTGGCATGTTTTGGACCCATTTGTCTCCTTAGAGAGAAGAGTCACTGCACATCAACACAAAGTTCTTCTTTGTATTTTTCCTATGATGAAACAGTTCTATCCCGATGTGGGAGTGGCCTCTCCCAGGATGACAATGTCCCAATCCACAGGGAACAAGGACACACTGAATTGTTTGATGGGATCAATTTAATTGGGTTGAGATGACAAATTAGGTCATATGCTATGACCTTCACAGTCAACAGATCTCAACCCAATTAAAAACCTGTACACTGAACTGCATGGGAAATATGTGTCACACAGACACAATTACACATAGAACATACATCCATATACTGCACACATACTGCATATGCACACACACACACACACACACACACACAAGTCCAGGGATCTGCTCTTACCATCAGACCCTGTTCTATCTCCTCATAGAGAGCCCCGAGTCTCTCCTCTCTGTTCTCCAGTGCTGTGCTGGCAAACAACAGCTTCTTCATCCACTCATCAAACATGTCCTCATCCAAATCCTTATAGGCCAGAGCTAACGTCCTCAAACCCTCACCAGCAAACTCCTTCACCAAAGACAACATCACGGGCCAGAGCAATTGAGAAAAATGACAGAAATCTCACAATCAAACCAAAAAATATTTATCCCATTTAAAGATTAGCTTGATTCATTTGATATGATTTTACAGTGCTAAGTGTCTTAGGAATACATCAATGTACAACATTTGCATATTTCATTTCCTGGTTTTATGGCTCTATAGATCATAATTGTCATCCCTTCTCTGCTTGTGCATCATTAAATATAGATTCTACTCTGAACTGAATGAAGGCTAATTGCTCTTTGAGAAACTGCAGAATAAAATAAATGACAGATACCAGAGTGACAGTCCGTGGTAAAATACACCACAGGTTTAAAGCAAGTCTGAAATCTTTTCTTTACCTAAGCACTTTTAAAAAACCTGTGAGAGTTTACAGTAAGGTGCTGATTTGAGATAAAAACGAAACAAAACATTATGAATTAGCTTTGTGAACATTTCATAAGGTTTAGTTGGATAGTGTTCAGTAGGTAAAGTAGAAAAAGGCACTAGAATGAACTCACATTAAGGTGTTCTGAGGTAGTGTACATAAGGTCATCATTGGATGGGTCAAGCCTGTCAAAAATTATTGTGTCAGCTCCTTTAGAGTAAAGCTTCAGTTGCCCCTTTGGATTTCTCACTGTATAAAAGAAAGGACTGACCATCTTATTGTGTTCACATAGTCACATTCAATACTACAAAAAAAAAAAACACAGAGTAACACAAACTATGTCAAGCAAACTATAAAACAAGACTAAACAAGCATAGTTTTTGCTGGGCCACAGTCTGCTGATTGGACATTAGAGAAGTCAGCCATACCGCCATAGCAAGTACTAATGCATTGATTTGAAAATTGCTAGTTGACCCCAATAACAGACATTTTATAAAATATAGTTTGATTGTTTATGATTCCATACATTTTTTTGACCAAAATTAAATATGGTTGCATTACATTTATAGCATTCTCTTACAATCCTCTAACTGAAGGTGCATTTCTGACATGTAGAGAAAAAAAATTCCACATATATGTAAATGGTGATTATTTTGGATCTGGCAGGGAACTTGGATACGAAAGACAATCATTACATTAGTATTTTGAATTTCTCTCAAATTCAGGCTAACTCGTCTTAGTCACAAATTAAGCCCAAAAGAGAAAGCTCTCGTTTTAAAACTTGAAAATGGCATAGTGAAAATTTAAACTAAGTAATCATATAAAGTGGTTACTGAAAATGATTACTTAGTTTAAATTTTCAGGCAGTAATACACCATTCATATACACACTACAAACAGGTTTTTGAGAGGTAGGATGAAAACCCAGAGAAAAACCGAAAAAAACCCAGAGAAAAAAAAACGATCATGGAGAAAAGCTCATGTAAGAGCTCAGGATCAGCACCAGAACCAGGATGCCCCAAATCATCACAGTATTCTGTATACATTAGAGCCAGAAAGCTGATGCGTCACAGCTGAGCCTTATTTGCCCAAGCCTTATCTGTGTCCAAATATTTGAGTTGGTAAATTGCTCTTCCATGTTTTTGGTGTAGATGTCAGGAGTGACTTCTACACATGCATTTCAACAATGTGATTCAGCCAGTCAGTCAGCAGTGGTCCAGCAACAAAATACCCGAATATCTTTAATTAATAAGAAAGCTACTGTGTACATGAAACAGGGCTTACCAATAACACTCATTCTCTTCCGGACATTGTTGAAATCCAGTATAGCCAGAAGCTGGTAGGTGACAGGTTGGCCCATCTCATACAGGGTAATGGTCTCTGGTGTTCTGGCTCGAAATACAAAGCCAAAATTGCGAGCTGCAGTAACCAAGGCTCCTTCATCTGGTGATTGAGCCTGATACACCAGCTCCCCTAGGACAGATTTCAGAGGTAGGCTAGGCTTCACCACGTTTTAAGATATAGATTACAAGAACACATGTACTAGCAACCAGTTACTAAAACAATGTTTGTTGAACATGAAGAGTTTACCTTCACTCCTCTCTTCAGGCATGACCGTATGGCACAGAGCTAGCAACCTGAAAAATTCCTGCACCAACGGCTCCTCCAGTTTAATGGCCTCCACTAGGCTGCTGTCATAGAAACGAAACTTCCTGTCCATTAGCGGGTTGAAGGAGAAATCCACACATGGTGTTTTCTAAACAGTGAGAGTAACAAAGTGGGGTAACTCAGTAACTCTTCTGTAGTTCACTACTACTTTAAATTGTGTCATGGATTTTGATCAGACATAACATGACATATGTGTAGATTGCACCTCTGTGATATCCACTTTGTGTCCAAACTCATCATATACATCACCTGCACAAGGATAATACCAGTTAGCAAAGTAAAGCATGATTGTTTAAAAAAAAGATAAATTATTTGTGTGAGAGTGGAGTGTGAAATCTGAAAGCATACTCACCATATGTCTTGCCATTGATGGAGCATTTATTGAAGACCATAATATTCTGAGTGAGGGTCCCTGTTTTATCTGAGAAGATGAACTCCACTTGGCCCAGCTCCTCATTCAGGGTGGTGGTTCTTGCCTCAGCCGGAGTGTCCTTAGAACTATAGTACATCTTGCGGTCCCAGTTTATGAAATAACTATGGCCTAGACGCAGTACCTCAACACTGGAGAGAGTAAAAGTGCCCGGTTGCAATTAAAAGTATGAATTTATACTCACTGGACACTTTAATAGGAAAACATCTACCCCTGCACATGGATGCAATTATCCAATCAGTAAATCATGCGACAGCAACACAATGCATAAAATCATTCAGATAATCATACATCATCAAAACTGGACAGTTGAAAATTGAAAAAAAAAAAAAAATCATCTGGTCTTTTCCATCTTCTGTCCAAACTGTCCAGTTCTGGCGATCCTGTGCCCACTGTAGCCTCAGATTTCTGTTCTTGGCTGACAGGAATGGAACCTGATGTAGTCTTCTGCTGTTGTAGCACATCCACGTCAAGCATTTATGGGTTGTGGATTCTGAAAAACGTTTCTGCTCACCACATTTGTAAAGAGTGCTTATTTGAGTTACTGTAGCCTTCCTATCAGCTCAAATCAGTCTGGCTATTCCCCTCTGACCTCTCTTATAAAGGCATTTCTCCCTACAGAGTTGCCAATTACTTTTTCTTACTTACTTTGCTGGGGTTTTTTTTGTTTTTCACATCCATTCTGTGTAAACTCTCTAGAAACTATATAGACAGTCTATAGTCTGTTGTGCATTAAAATTCTAGGAGATCAGGAATTTCCTGAATACTCAAACCAGCTTGTATGGCACCAACAACCATGCCACAGTTAAAGTCACTGAGAACACATTTTTCCCCATTCTGATGTTTGATGTGAACATTAACTGAAGCTCTTGACCTGTGTTTACATGATTTAATGCATTGCACTGCTGCCACATGATTGGCTGATTGGATAATTGAATGAATGTGTAGGTGTGCAGGTATTCTTTGTAAAGTGGACAGTGAGTGTGTTTGTGGCATGCTTGGGATGATTTCATAAGGTATTATAATTATAAGTGACTAGTGGAATGTGCTAAGTGGTCAAGTTCATCTCATAGGACTTTGATAGGTGAGAGATCTGGTAACCTGGGCAGGGCAGATCCTTTTCCACAGTAAATCTTGATAAAATGTCAATGAACATTCTGTGTTGGCTACTGACAAATTAACTTAAGGCTGCAAAAAACTGTCTTTACATACTGAGAGCTATTAAAATAGACAGTCTCTGAGTGTCCTGGGGTCTGTAATCAGCAGCTAAGTATTCCAACTTAGTCTAACTGTAACCAATTATAAACCTTCTCTGTAAGGAGGTGTCTCTCCCTGCCTGTCAATGATTTTGCATGTACACAGACAGCTAGACAAGGGAGGACTAAATAAACAGGAAGAAAAGTGCTAGCTTGATGGAGCAGAGTGAAGTCTAGGATTATGGTGGAGTTACTGATTTATCTTTAGGACACAGTGGCAGAGACAGCTGATGCTTGACCAAAAATTCTAGATCTGCCATTGCTGACAATGGCTTACACTACCAAAGAGCATGAGAAAATGAAGAGTGCAGCAGAATATAAAGTGTCCAGAAAGAAACTGGATGGAGCAAGATGGAATATCTGAGGCTTTTCAGCACTGGACAGAGCTCCCAGATTTAAAAGACTTGAAATTGATACCCCTCTTGCCTTGCTGCTTGGGAAGTCATTATTTTGTTTGGTAGGTTCTAGTGTCTTTTTTTTTATTCTCCAAAAATCTGGGCGTATACTGATCACCTATTTACTGTACCCCCACAGGCCACATGGAGTCTGCATCCCAGAGGTGAAAACTGCTGCTCTAAAACACAACAAAGCCACTTTACTGTAAGCAAGCAACTTACTGAGCTGAACAGATAAAAGCTAAAGCCCTTGTCTGAGTGTGATCTGAAACCACAACCTTCATATAAGTAGCACAGAGCCTTTTATCTCTGAAACACCAGTGCCATACCACCTCTTACCTAACATAAAGAGAGATGGGAACAACAGTGTTGAGGATGATGATGTAAGACCAGAAAGTCAGGAATCCGGATAAGACAGCACTGCTTAGTAGTTCATCCCAAAGCAGGTATGCCCAGAAGTTTTTCCCAACTTTTTGCTCCCAGATGGTGTTTCCTATAGCCAGAATGATCCCCATGCAGATAAGGAATCCAAAGATCTGCAAACCAAAGAAACTATATCAACACTTTCTTTACTAAAAAACTAAAATCACTCAGCTTATAGCCTGAATTTGAAAGCAGTAACTGCTCTTTTTGTAGATTTTTACTGCTTATTGTTTTTTTTTTTTCAGGAAGCTGATGAAGGCTTTCAGCTTGCGCAAGCAGACATAAAATGAACTCATGTCTAGAACTATGAGTAATTCAGATGCAAGATGCATACAAAACCTAGCATGTAAAGTACTCACCCACAATACTAAAGTGTTCATCAACTTGTCAATGCTGGTCCTTTTGAATTTCGTCCTCCCACAGTTCTGCATCAGCTTGGTTTGGAGCCCTTATGATTTAAAAAAAAACAAAAAAAAAAACATAACTGTGCATTAAAAGGAGCAAGCTTACTCCATTTTAGGTACACACCACCAAACATTATTACTCATTAAACCTTGATAAATAAATCCAAAGTACCAAATACAGTGTTGTTGCGTAGGAGAGTAGAGATAAAGCCATTTAGAAGTACTTAAATGATCACAAAAAGAAAATACCAGCAAAGATCACCAGGCCAAAGCACCACTCAGTGTTTCTGAGCATACACCCTCTCAGCAGCATTTTCTCATTGTCCAGTGGATATTTATTGTCTTTCCAGTACAGAGTCCCAGTGAATCTATCCAGTTTATTATTAGGCGGCTCACATATAACTTCTCCTGATAAACAGAAAAGAAAATGTTAAAAACACAATGTTAAATCAGTAAACTGTCAGGTACTGTATACATACAAACAATATAAATTTACACAATGGTATAACTGTGGTCTTTAAGGTCTTATTATGCACCTAAATTAAGCTTTAAAGATACATTTAATTCATTTTTCTATGTACAGAAGAGAAGCCCTTCAGGGTATCACCCAAGTGACAAGCGTTTATACCCTGAAAGCTAGTTATACCTTCACGTATGAGATTTTCCTTCATGTACATTTATTACCTTTTCACTAAGGTGTACGTTTGCTAATTTACATACATATGACATGTATAAACACATACATGTAGCCAGCACACACAACTTAAAAAGTTTCAGGGGTCTATGGTACTTTACAGTGGCATGCAGAAGTCTATCAAATTCTAAAGTGCACTGAAGAAATTCATTCTTATATGGCACCTTCATAATAGTTCAAGCACACAATTGCCAATAGGCACACACTAAATCTAATCAATGTGAGAAAGAGAATAGCTGTTTTGTGTGAGCTCATCAAGAGAGCACATCTGTAATGATAGTGCATCACTCATGTTCTGAAATACCATCGAACTCTGCAAGCTTGGCAACGTCTGCTCCGAGGTCTGAGGTTACAGTCAAAGCTTGGCGCACCTTCAGGTTTGTCTCTCTGTTAGAACCAAAATCCACAGAGGAGCTTTTTTACACAGATGATGGGAGTATAATAACTATAAAAACAGAAGCTGGAAGACATTAGACACTAAATCCTTCAACAATGATTAATGTGTCTCGCTAGCATACTCTTACCCATCTAACTCTGCTGTCTCAATATAGCACAGCCCATAGGGCTCACTGCTGGAGAGCAGGAGCAGATCAGCCTATCGATCCCACGAAAAACAGAGAAAAGAGTGGATAAATCAATCAAGCACTCCAGTAAGGCTTCCACAGTGGCACTGCTGATGACACTCATCATATAAGTCCATATGAGGCACGTTAGTGGCCCATTTGCAATGCTACAGTAATACCTCAGGCGGGAGTTGATTCCATTTATATTTGACATGAATGCTCAATAATATAATGAAAGGTATTCGTTTCAAATCCATTAAATTTTCTTTCATTAACACATTTCCGAAAGACAGACACTTACCGCAACAAACTGGTTGTTCTCGAGTTTTATAATGTCTCCAACTCTAACATTCATCCATTTCTCATTTTGTAGCCTACGGAATAAAAAGATACAACATATGTCCTCTATCTAGGACTCATCATAATTTTTATTTATTACTTTTTTATTTTGTTATCTTTTTTTACTTTATTTATTTATTTATTTATTTATATTATTTATCTTGGTTGATAATATGATGAAAAGCATTAAAAAAGATGACTTACATTCCCTTGATGAGTACCTGAGACTGGCGTGTGTTGACTTGTTGATCACTTTTATGGCGGAACTGGAACACAACAGGCGGCAATTACAACTCAAGGCAGGTAAAGCAGCTGAACTAAAGTGAAAAATGACTTATAATGAAAATGTACTGAAGCTAAGAAAGTCCCCCCCTGGCACACATAAGTGCAGGGGAAGTTTACATGATGAGTGTTAAGATAAAAGAGGATTCTGTAAATGATGGGGGGAAAATCCTTTCTACAGTGCTCAGGAAAATAAAATGATGTAATCAGTATGTTATATGCTATACTGTAATATAATAGGATGCTGTGAAAAACACTGTGGTTTATCATGTGCCCAGCAAAGTATGACTAATGTTCATTCATTCATCTTCAGGAACCGGCAGTGGTGGATCCAGAGCCTATCCCCAGGAACACTGGGCATGAGACTGGACTACACCCTAGATGGGAAGCCAGCCCATCGTATGGCACCATGCACACACATACACACACACACACATGCATACCTTAGGGCAATTTAACTTAGTCAGTTCATATCAACTAGCATGTTTTTGGGTGGTTCGAAGAAACCCTTATGGTCACGGGAAGACCATGTGAGATTAACACAGAAATTAACCCGAGCTAAGAACTGAACTGAGGACCCTGGAGCTGTGAGGCGGCAATGCTACCTGCTGTGTCACAGTGCTGCCTATGACTAATGTGAAATGGAATTCTAATTTAATCCAATGCATAATCTAATCATTCACATTTTCCTGATTTTTTTCACTCTATTCAACATCCACTTTTCATGCAGAGTAAACATGCATACATATAAGCAATTAATGAAAAGCACAAAATGACAAAACTCAGCATGTCAGCACACAGAACAGATACTCACATAGTCATCAGTAGCATCTTTCACAGCGGTGATAGTCAGTACCAACACCAAAGGCACAATAGTGGTGAACCAGGACAGAGACGAGATCTCCGGGATTAGCTATTAACACAGAATCAAACAGAAACTTTAGCTCAGCAAGAGCTTAATAATTATCTAATGCATTTTATGCAATAATTTAACACAGATAAAACTGGGTCTCTCAGGACCAGGGTTGAAAATCACTGTTTTAATTACAATAAAAATAGTTTGAAGTTGTAAAAATGTTCAAAACAAAGAAAATGTACCTGTAGAATAAGCAGAACTAAGAAGTATGCGTTGGCAAACCGCTGAAACTGCTCAAACAAGTTAATGGGTAGAAAGGTATAGAAGGTATACTTTGCTGTCTTAATGTGATTGTCCTGGAGAAGAACAAAATGTCATAACAGCATAAAATGTCACTGTTGATATGATACTTCATAAGATGATACAATTCATTTTTAATCACTTTTAATCACATACTTAATTATATGTGGCTGTTTCTAAGAATGCTGGAGTATATCTTTCTAAATCATTATCACATACAGTATACAACAAAAGTGAACACACCCCTGATCAATATTATTAAAATGTTAGGAAATTACACATCATTACAGGTTAATTCAACATTATTTGTTTTCAGTCAAAGAAAATAATGATTAAACAAATTAAATTAGAAAAAAAAACACAAATATGTGGCTTTTTAAATTGTAATGAAGTGTCCAAACATTAAAAGCAAGTGGAACAAGAGTCAGTACACTGGTTACTAGATTTAATTTGTTCAGTTTTCTAATATTTTGTATATCCAAATTTGTTATTTATAACAGCTGCAAGCCTCCTTAGTATGTATGAATCCATTGTAGCACAAATCTGTGGAGAGGTATTCTGTCATTCTTCACTGATGATTCTTTTCAGCTCTTCTTTGCTGGAGGGTTTACACTCCTCTACTTTCTGCTTTAGGATTCTCAAAGGTGTTCTACAGGATTCCGGTCTCAGGTGGTAGACTTAGCCAGGTAATGCTTTTATTTTTCATTTTTTTCTTCTTTAAAACCTCTTGTGGGCTTTTGCAGTGTGTTTAGGATTGTTTTCAATCCTGCAAACACTGCAAATTTCCTGCTAAGGCTTTACATTCAGTAGCATTCATGAGGCTAAAAATCAGCTCCTCTACGCCTGCTGAAGTCATGCAGCCCCATATGAAAACACTTCATTACCCCATATTTCGGAGTTGGCACTATACAGTGATGGTGACAGTCTTGGCCTGGGCCACTCCAAACATGCTGGACCCCATCTGATCCAAACAAGTTTATCTTAGCTTCATCAGACCATACAATATGCTGCCAATATTAATCAGGCTTCTTCTCATGTTGTTATGGCAAATCTTACTCTTGTAGTTTTGTGCTGATTTGTTATAAATATTTTTCTTCTTGTGTAATGTAATGTTCAGTACATTGTCTGGGCACTCACTGAGGAAAACTGTTGAAGATAAACCCTGTGCTAAGCTGCAGATATTGGCTATATTTGGCCTGTTTTTCAGTGTAAGATTGAGTAAATTCAGAATGCACACTTTTGAAGAAGGTTGCTACAGCTTTGCTGTGGCTCTTCTAATACTTCCTAGTAACTGCTGCAACCAACTATGTATTAGCGCCTCTTTAGTATTTAATATTTACCGATATTAGCGTCTATTTAGTATTTAATATTTACCAATATTCCTGTACTGTTTTCCATCTTCGTGAAGCTTTACTATCTGGCTTCTTAAGTTGTCAGACAGTTCCTTTCCATGTGGAAGCATAATAGATTCAACACAGCTTATAAAAGGCTTATATATTTAATATGGCTTATATATTTAGCCTTTAACTGGAAATTGCATCACAGGGTATATTCACTTCTGCTTTACTGAATTCTACATCTTTTATACAATCATACAGTATGGAGATAATGATTATAAGAACAACTCTCCACAAACCATTGTGAATTTTTAGAGCTTTCACTAGCCATACAGCATTTTATAAAACAGATCTTAAACATCAGATGGAAAATAACTTACAGCGTAATTGAACTTCTCATTGTAGTCACGGTCATTGGCTCTAACATGGCGTTCCTCCTCTTAAACAAAGAAAATGATTGGAAAAAAACAGCATGTAATTAGGATTGTATTTTCTAAGAAACAAAAATACAATTTAGGGCAAACTATCTGGCATTGCTTTCACTGTCTCACATTTAACCCATCTCTCACGGGATTCATAGGTTTGTATGTTACGGGATTCATAAGACTCAGTTACAATCTGCACTTTACTTCAGTTAGGTGATTACAAAGGAGATGTCCAAGAAATTCAAATTCTTGGTCCAAGTCCTCTGCAGGGATTATATAAAAAGGCACAGAGTTGCTTTGAAACCCTGTTCACTACACAACCAACATCAATTATAACATGCTTTAAACCTGTTTTGTTTTGTTTTTCCCCCTCCAGCTTTCTCTCAGTCACAAACTTCCAAGTGCTTGCGTGCCTATAAGCAGTACTTTTATTACAGAACCCATACAAGGACAAATAGTAATAAACAATATTTCATCTTTTACTGATCCTCTCTTACTATTCTTTGTACACTTTGCACTCTTTGTACTCCTCTCCACCCCCACGAACCCATGCAGCACTACCTTGTCCAGGCGCTTTGGAGCGCGGGTTCCAGCCTCCTCTCCATGGCACTAACGTCCACAGCCATCTCTCCGCCATTGTCTGCCTGCACTGTCATTCTTATACAGCACAAGCACGGTTCATCAATCAGCCAATAAACCCATTTCAAGTTGTTCTAAACAGAGCAGTCCAATTCTCTCTGTATGCCACCTAGGCGCATCACTACACACTAATCATACCAATCATCTACGCACATTTATATGTGTGGCATCAGCATTTCTCTTGGGCAGGTAATTACGTTAATACAAAAATCGCTTCAGCGCTCACTTTGGAATGTAACGGTCATTGCCTGCACTTGCCTGAATGTCTAATAGACAGAGATGTGTTATCCTTAGCCATTGCTATGGAATTCTAGAACCCAGCGGGTGTAAAGTAATTACCATAAGACTACGGCTAATCATTGAGAAGCTGTGAACAGCAGGGTGCTGAGCTGTCTAGCCTTGTAAGTGCACCATTTTGCCATTATAGAGGTAAAGAAAACATAAAATGTTAACTCAATAAATTTAGTCCTACAAGTACATGCAAGATGTAGTCTCAAACACAAAACCATGCTTAACCAAGAAAAACTTTGAACTAAAACCTTAATTATAAAATATGTCCAAGTGACAAAAGGATCTATAGTCAAAAATCCTCATGCAGGTGAAAGTGGAATTTTAAGTGAAGTAAAATAACACCAGACTTTTAACAATACAATTAGGATAAAGTAATCTGTATCGATTCGAAATTAGCAAATGGGGATCAAATCTGACTTACATTTTCTGCTGACTATCACATAATGCCAAGACTTACCCTCTAGATGCTTTAACAAGAATCCTGCTGGAGAGTTCTTAAAATATAAATAGTTTCATGTTACACTAGTGTTACGGTAACCTCAAAACTGGCACTATGCTCCGATTCCTCCACATTTACCCCTTTAGAATAGGGACAACATAATTTTAAGTTCCTATTGAGAGTCTAAAATATAAATAAATATAAATATATTTTCTGAATTACAGCTCACCCCAAGCAAACACTCAGTACAATAGGAAATGGAATTACTCTTTCCGAGCAGGTGCCACCAAGTGTTAATTATTAAAGAGTGTTTAGTTGGACTCGTCTGATCTGTTTACACCTTTGGTTAGTATTGGTTACTGAATCCATAGTACAGACATAATCATCTGCAAGGTCCTGATAACAATCTATAATATAACAGGCTGTTCATGAAATATAAATTCATAGCCAGCACCTGATACGTATTACCAACATCCAGACATGGATTGTGGCATCAATTTTGTACATGTAAATAAGGGACAAAAAAACCCACCTAAATTAGTACAATTTTACTAATATAACATAAAGCTTCTATGTTGTACCATTTCCTATATAATAAAACACGGAAATGTAACATGTCTATATACGGAACATATCAGTAAACAGCACATTTAACTCACAAGTAAATATCTAATAATTGGGGGGAAAAAAAAATTAAATTAAATTAAATAAATAAATAAAAAACTCTCTTAATTTAAGGTTCAAAAGCAAAACAGGCAATAATCGTTTTTAAAACTGACAGTTTTTTCCCCCCTTGCATTTAATATGCAAACATGACACAAAGTAGTGTCAGTTCTCACTAAGTACAAACCAACAAAGCATGCCAACAAAAATGAAACTCAGCGAACCACAGCATTACCTGCAGGTTTGACCTTTATGTCCATTTCTGTCCTAAGGCACAAGACAACCACAACACTGACTTCCATGTAGCCTCAAGGTAATAGGTGTGTAAAGGTGAACACATGCATACATTCTTGTTCCAGTGTGTGAAGAGTTAATAACTTAATGATCTCTGGTTTACACAAGGTCACAAAGACAAAGCGTTGCATCACTGGAGAGTTCCCATTACTTGTTCCCTCCCACCATTAAGAAATGCGCGGGCATGCACAGGAGCATGTACAGATGCAGACACACACCCACACCCACACACTGTTTTACTCTTTCAAAGCACTTATGATCACACAAAAATATCCCAGAAGAAGACTCTCTAGCTTATCTCCGCAGAGCAGCACAGCATGCAATGAATAGCTGGTCAATAGTATTCACAGATGCATTCCACATGTGCCTTGTTTGATAAGGATTGATTAAGGACATGGCTGTATACCATGAGATTTTTCATTTGTCGAAAGCCAGGAGCATCATCCTCAGAAAGTGGATGGCACCAAGGTTTCCAGGCAACAAGACCTGAGAGGAAATGACCTCAACTAAAACAGACAGAGTGTTTAATACACACTGGACTACAAACCCTGACTAAAATTATACATATATATATATATATATATGAGAGACAGAGAGAGTGCCTTCTAAACATTTTATTCTTAGGAGAATTAACTGCCCAAGAGAAAAAAAAATTAATGTAACTATTCCTCCTTCAACCACAACACATTTACATTTTTACAAGTATACATTACAGTGAATTCAACATAGTTATTAATATTAGCTCTTACCAATGCAAATGTTCTTCTTCCAAATCGCCATAACATCAGACTACCTCCAACAGTTCCCAAGGATTTCTCTAGAAAATAACATCTTTGTCACTGGATGATAAAACTCAGGAGAAAAATATAAATGAATATAACATAAAATATGCTACCAAAATCTAGTGCTAAATCTAGATTTTAATTCTTTAAGAACATAATTAACAATTTAAAGTCCCTGCTTGTAATTTAGTTATTAATCTGTAATTAGCATGAAGTCTTTAGACAGTGAAAATAATAGAAAGGTACTGAGTTACAAGAGTAAAGAATGTATGTCTGGATACACCAAAGAGTCCTGGGAGTTGAAGAAGTTAAGTGACTGAATCATATCAAAAAAAAAAAACAAGCCAACGGCTGCAAACAATTTCTCGATATTCAGCAATGGACCAATGAACTGATTATCCAAAGCAAACAGAAACAGCTCCATCCATTTGGAGGGCATCCACAGCGTGTGAGATATTTAACATCAAACGCTGATTATTATGCTGAATAATTGTCCTTTAGAGATATACTCAACTCTGGGTGTTTGTAATGTCTGGCCCACACTGGAGAGCTCGTCCTAATGAGAACCCAGTGGAACTGCAGTCAATGGAAACCCAGTGACTCTCCGAGAGCAGCGCTCCCGCAGGGAACTCTGCAGGCCTGGGAGTAAACAGGTAAGTAAACACATAAGCCCTAGGATTTAAAAGTCGTGCATTTCATGTAATACAGTGACTTTGCTGTACTAAGTTTGGATGTGATGCAAAGGTAGACATATAGATGAGCTATGAACAAACTGTAGGCGTAATATGTGTGTGTATGTGTGTGTATATATATATATATATAAATATCTAAATATACACACACACACACATACATATACGTATATATATATATATATATATATATATATATATATATATATATATATATATATATATAAAGAGGAATCCCAGTTTTTAGAAAGTAAAGAGGGTAATATGAATCACAATACATTAGAGTGAACTAAGCAGGCTTACTGGGCATCTCTCATCATTCCCTCTTGTGTTTTAATAACTACACATGGCTATTCAGAAACATGTCAGAGCCTTTGTACCTTATGATGTCTTATTCTGCAAGACTGCATTTGCCATCCTTAATCCATCCATTTCAGAAGTTGACAACAGAAGCTAATCTAGTAACCATGCTAGGTAGCTGAACAGCGTCATCAGCAGCTAACGGTCGTTTTCGTCACAGCACCTTAACGACAACATGCACACAGATAACGCCGTGCTGCTCATTCACCACCATCACACTCATCTCCACTCAGGGGAAGCTGTCTGCATATAGTATGGGAAGACCCCCACAGCAGGCAGCTGTGCACTTTAACTCTTCTTAACCTTTTCAGTCATGTCTCTTACAGCCTGGAGGCGTATACAGCAGAGTATATATGGTGTATATATGTGTACCTGCTGCACTCAGCCTCTTCAGAATTACACACAGAGGGACGGTGCAGGCGAATAACACAGCTCCATAACACAGCCTCCTCTACACTCAATTCGTCACTCCACTGCAACACGCCGAGCATATCGCCTACGATTCCCCTTCCACTGTGGAGCCATGAATTTACACACACACACACGCACAGAGTGACATGAAGAGAAAGCAAAGCATTTTACCGAAAACATGCTCCATTCAGGCGCAGACACGCTGCCGGTGTGAGAGCTGCTGCTCTGTGTCCTTCTCCACACATACAAGTGGAAATACAAACCAGATTCTCTCTCTCTCTCCCTCTCTCTCTCTCTCTCTCTCTCACGCACGCATACACACACGCACACATACACACACACATGCACACACATATACACACACACACACACACACGTTTGTTTGACCGTCCTTGTGAGGATCTTCCTTTTATTGACATAAATATTTTAGGCAGATAATTAATGACATGCCTCTCTACAGTATGTTACACCTATAACATAAAATGCATCTAAGCCTAACCTTAAGATAGATTTCAGGTTAAGATTAGGTCATTCAACCGAACATGCAGGTATGTAATAATAATAATAATAATAATAATAAGCTATTTTCCTCATGGGGTGCAGCCAAATGTCCCTTCAAGTTCAAAACAGTCAGACATTTGGTCCCCACCAAGATATAAAACCATAACCCCCACTCTTGCACGCACGCACGCGCAAACACACACACACACAAACACACACACACATAGGCACACACACTTACCTGCACTGGCCCATGTTGTTGGAGTCAAAGGTAGCAGCACAATTTCCCTGTAGACCATGACTAACACCTTCAGAAGGAACAGACCCGTTGATAATCTGGAAACTTACAACAAATGAGTTACACTAACAATTAGCGCTCACTCTTTATTCTTCTATGCCACGACTTTAAAGGAAAACTCCACCCTGACGTACATATTTATATTGAAATAAATAGTCGTGATGTGCTTAGGGATTCTGATGCTAATGTGTTGGTTGGTGCTGTATTTTCACTATTCCTGTGAGAATTCAGCAGCTGTGTGCCGCATCGACATCACCAGGGACATTGCTAGTGCTGTTAGCTTGGAGTTCAGTAGGAGAAAGAAATTCAGCAATATCAAGCATAAGTGGTAACGGTCAGGTTTTGCTATTAGCGCCTAAAAAAGAGCAAGACCTTTTCTCACTCATCTTTTTGACACATTGGCACGGCTATCAGCAGGTATTGCAGGAAACTGTTAAACAAAATAATGTAGACCAATACATCGATGAAAGAAGTTTAAACTTAAAAAGTCAACTCAGAAGATGATTCGTTAATCATAAAGATCAGTACCCAAGTTGTTCAGGGTGGATTTTTCCCTTAAAGAGTCAGACTAATAAAATGCTTACATTTAGATGGTCACAGTACAAATAGTGTAAATGCATCTATCCAGTGTTAGGTTCTCTGTTTCTGATGTGCTGTTACATAAAGATTGAACACAGCTTTATTTAACATAAAGACGGACACAATTTTTTTTCTTTTTTAAAAAAATGACTAAATTGATGTTACTAAATAATATGATAATCGGCAGATCCAACTAGCCCACATCAAATACACATAAAGTTCACACACCTTACGTGCCAGTGTGTGGTTCTCCCTAAAGGCTGATTACATTCACAGACAATAAATGTTATAGTAAATGTACTCTTCCTTCAGGATTATTAGGATAATTATGATCTTTGTCAGACCTATACACTCTGAGGGAAAAGGGTGCTAAACTGTATTTTTTCTTGTTGCTGGAGCAGTAGCCTCAAGTGTACACCTTTTGTACATTTAGCATGTATCCTAGAAAGGTGTATATAGTACCGCTTTCAAGCTTTACCATAAAAGGAAATTATCTTTAATAAAGCCTGAACACTATATGCACAGTTCTAGGTAAAAAAAAAAAAAAAAATAGGGTGAATTCAGATTGGGACATCAGGTACAATGCTTATTTTTTAAAATTCTGTGTTATGTTGCTACTGCAAAAAAAAAAAAAAAAAAAAAAAAAGAAAAATTAGATGTTACTTTTTAGTGGTGATTTTTCCACTACAGTTTTTCCTTACTCTGTCATACTGAATTTTATAAAAGTTTGGTTATTCATTTAAAAAATAATGAAGACTTTCTAGATCATGCTATTGTTCTTAATGCTTTAAGAAATGAATTTTGTACTGTTACCTAAGCCAACATATGTTGTAATTTGTACTTGTACTTCAGTCAGTCTTAATTATGATATAAAAATTATATAAACATTTAAGTCTAAGTAGTGAACACCTCAAGGATTTCATAAATCTGTGTGTTGAGGTATTCCATCCATCCGTTTTCTGTACCGCTTATCCTACACTGGGTCACAAGGAGCCTGGAGCCTATCCCAGGGAGCTCGGGGCACGAGGTGGGGGACAACCTGGATGGGGGTCCAGCCCATCGCAGGTCACAATCACACACACTACAGACAATTTGGAAATACCAATCAGCCTACAACACATATCTTTGGACTGAGGGAGGAAACCAGAGTACCCAGAGGAAACCTCCGAATCACAAGGAGAACATGCAAGCTCCACACACAAACGGAGGAGGCAGGAATCAAACCCCCAACCCCGGAGGTGGGAGGAAACAGTGCTAACCACTAAACCATCATGCCCCCAGTTGAGCCACTGTGCCCCCCGACCTTAACCCAAACCCTAACTCTAGCCCTAACCGTAAGCCTAACCCTAACTCTGACCCTAACCCTAACCGTAACACTAACTGTAACCCAAACCCTAGCCATAGCCCTAACCTAACTCTAACCATAACCGTAACACTAGCTGTAACCCTAAACCTAGCCACAACTCTAACCATAGCCCTAACACTAGATCTAACTGTAACCCTAACCCTAGCCTTGACTGTAGTCCTAACCATAACCCTAGCCCTATCTGTAAACCTAATCCTAGCCCTAAACTATTTCCTTGGATTAATTTAATTCATTTTACCATTATTTTTATTAAAGTTATTGCTGGTATTGGTTACTCTTTTCCTCTTGGAATTTCCCTCCCACATTTTTTACTTAACTTTTGTTTTATGGTTGGCATATTTTAGTATTTTCTTATTAGTTTTTTTTATTTTTGTTTATTGATTTATGTTTTGTTTTATGGGTCTTGAACTTGGGATCTTTTGGTTTAGAGACTGGAGTGTATACCACTCCCCCATGCAAGCCCACTGAACTATTTCATTATTTTTATTTGGTTTTTAGCAGACCAGTCCTGTTCTCAGCCATCTTTCATTTTAAATACAAATACACAATGGGCCTGTGCATTAACGGATATATACCCATATAAAAAAAGATAAAATTTTCCCCAAACCTAACCCCAACCCTAGCCCTAACCCTAACACTAACTGTAAGCCTAAACCTAGCTCTAACCTTAGCCCTAACTCTAACCATAGCCATAACCCTAACTGCAAGCCTAACCTAGCCCTAACCCTAAACCTATCAGTAAGCCTAACCCTAGCCCTAGCCCTAACACTGACCCTGGACTTAAGCGTAACACTATCCGTAAACCTAACCCTAGCCATAACCCTAACCTAACCCTAACCTAACTATAACCATAACCCTAACCCTAACCCTAGCCCAAACTGTAACCCTAAATCTAACCCTAAATGTAACCCTATCCCTAACCTTAACTGTAACCCTAACTGTAATCCTAACCCTAGCCCTTGCCCTAACCCAAACCCTGACCGAAGTCCTAACCATAACCCTAATCCTAGCCCTAAACCTAATCCTAACCCTAATCCTAACCCTAACCCTAAATTTTACAAATCAAATGCCACACGTCACTAACTAAGATTGTGGATTATATGAATATATAATTTTTGTCTTTTCTTTTTAAGTAGCATGCTTTTTAAGTAGCATTTTCTACAATTAATTCTCTTCCCCATTTACTTTGACCTAACCACTAACCTCTAACCTCAACCCTAACTCCAACCCTAACCCCAACCCTAATCCCAACCTCAACCCTAACCCTAATCCCAAGGCAACCCTAACCCTAACCCCAACCCCAGCCCCAACCCTAATTCTAACCCCAACCCTAACTCTAACCCCAACCCTAAACTAACTCTAACCCCACACTCTATTTACCTTGACCCTAACCCTAACCTTAATCCAACCCTAACCCTGACCCCTTCCTATGCACCTTGACTCTGACCATTATCCTAACCCTAACTCTAACCCTCTAACCCTCTCCCCCTGTTACCCTAACCCTAACCTCTATTCTTAACCTCTAACCCCAACCCTAAAACCCTACCTCCCCATTTACATGTACCCTAACCTTAAACCCAACCCTTAAACCTAATTCTTAGCCTGTAACCTGAACCTCCAGCCAGATAATGGCTCATCGGATTGCCATTATACCACTCCCCCATACAAGCCCGTTGAATGGTTCACATTATTTTTATTTTGTTTTTAGCAGACCAGTCCTGTTCTCTTTTTTTATTTTGAATAAATATCCACAGTGTGCCTGTGCATTAAGGGATATATACCCCTACACAAAAAGATTTCATTTTCCCCTCACCTAACCCTAACCCTAGCCGTAACCCAAACCCTAACCCTAGCCCTAGCCCTAACCCAAACCCTAACCATAGCTCTAGCCCTAGCCCTAACCCAAACCCTAACCATAACCCTAGCCCTAGCCCTAGCCCTAACCATAACTGAAACCCAAACCCTACCCAACCCAACCCTAGCCCTAGCCCTAGCCCTAGCCCTAACCCTAACCCTAACCCTAACCCTAACCCTTGCCCTAGCCCTAGCCCTAGCCCTAGCCCTAGGCCTAGCCCTAACCCTAGCCCTAGCCCTAGCCCTAACCCAAACCATAACCATAACCCTAGCCCTAGCCCTAGCCCTAACCCAAAAAATAACCCTAACCCTAACCCTACCCAACCCTAACCCTAACCCACTTTTTTGTAATTAGACAACTTATTTTATGTTCCTGGTAACTTTATTATAGGATAGGAGGTTAAAATTAGTAGACTCCTACCCATGTTACTTTAGTCTTAGTCAAAAACCCTTG
>CM075011.1:15041095-15054368 GCA_037576675.1 Pangasius sanitwongsei | reverse complement strand
CCAGGCCAAGTGATTAGGACACCTGATTCTGATCATTTGGATGGGTGACCAAATACTTTTGGTAATATAGTGTATATTCACTAGAACTGATTTATAAATCATTTATAACTGTTTTTATTTTATTGACCAGAAATTTTTTTTAGCTTTACACTTCAGTGAACTATAATAATATAACATTTAATTACATATATTTACAATGTAATGAAAATGTAATGATTAATGTACAGTGGCCCAAAGAAGTATTTGCACAAATGTATCAAATTCACTGCATTAGAAAACAATGTGTCAAACCAGGAAAAAAATACCCCATGCAAATATTTTCAAGCAAAATACTTCCCAGCAAATATTGTTATGTTTAAAAATATAAAAAATAATAGACATACTGGTCATAATTCGATTTTATTTAAAAGATTTTTCTGGTTGTCACAGTTATTCCATAGTTAATGTGATTAATTACACCACGTGGTTACTTTGCTAGGGGCACTTGTATGAAATTGAAGGTCTCTGACTATGTCCATCCACTTTAACTGACCTTGGGATCAGCTGGTTAAAAGTAATTGCAAAAATGACATAGAAGAGGGAAGTAAGTTTGTTTGGAAAAAAAAGTTTGTGCATCAACTGTTTGCACAAAAAAGGCCACTCTATTCACCACATCAGCAAAACATGTAAAAAAAAAAAAAAAAAAGATGAAGGACTTGTGAATAAAACCAGACAACATACATGCAGACCCAAGACCACCAGCAGACTGGGCAGGTTAATTGAGAGTAAAATCAAGAAAAACATGTGAGAAACAGCAGGAAGGATTGCTTCAGACATCAATAAGAATTACTAGATGCATCTAGAGCAAAAACTGTTCAAAACAAGATCAATGAGCATGGGTACAGAGCGAGAGTAATGCAGCGAAAACCATTCATCAGCCTCAAGATTAAGAAAGCAAGAGTGAAATTTACAGAAGAACATGCACAGACAGACAGTAGCTTCTGGAGAATTGTCTTATTTTCAGATGAATCCAAATTTGACTTGGATGGATCTGATGGTAGAGTGTTTGTGTGGAGAAAGAATTCCAGGATTTGGCAAGACTGGGCCCAGAAACTGGTTTGACATGGTGAGGCAGAAAATAACAAGATGGTAGTAGTCAGGAAGTTATGAGAATGAAATCAAACTATTTCAAAAATAGATACTACTCATTCACATTCTCAATTTGCCAGGATCTGCTTTTTTTTTATTTGGGGATTTTGCTTCTGGAATCACTCTTCTGCTTCTGCAATCTTTTGCTTCTGACTTTCGGCACATTTTTATGAAAGTATGGGTCTTAGAAGAAGGCGTTCACCTTAAAACTACTGATCATCTGATGCTTGATTTTGGAGAGCACTCGGCTCTGTTCCTTCCGCTATGTCAGAGCACGGTCCACCTTAAATGGACTGGGCGTGGTTAACTTTCAGAGTACCTTCCACTTCACAATCAGTTGATCAATAGAGTTTTAAGGTGAACGCCTTCTTCAGGGACCCACCCCTCCATAAAAAACACGCAGAAAGGCAGAAGCAAAAGCTTGCAGATGATTCCAGAAGCAGAAAAAAAAAAAAAAAGCTGCATCAGAAAAATCCGCAAATAGAAAAGCAGTCAAGCAAAATGAGAGTGTGACTCAGAAGTAATCTTTAAAAAAAAAAAAAAAAGAAAGAAAGAAAAGAAAGGTTTTTTGGATTTGATTCTGATTATTTGCATTTGATAATTAATATTTTTGTCTGTGCATTTTATTATTTTATCTGAAACTTTTGACAAACTTTTCACAAAATTGACTCCATCTTATGGCTCTTTAGATATGAGAATCGGATCCCAGCGCTTACCTAAAAGAGTCGGTTCAAAGAGTCGACTCGTTCGCCAATGACATTTCATTATAAGTGCATAACAGTACTGAGTGCAAAGTAAACAGGAACTGAGAGGAGCTTCGCCGTGGATGTGACCGCCCTGTCCTCATAAAGCACACATACGGTAAGTGGACATTACATTTGACATTTTGGACTAATCTATTTTTGTGTTAAAATAAATAAATGAATAAATAACTACCAAAAAAAAAAAAGAAGAAGGAATCAGGGTGAAGTATGAAAGCTCACGCGGAGGTTGCGTAGTGTTCATTGCTGTCCAGCTCTACTAAAGAACACTAATAGTGTTCAGTAAACAGCAGTGTTTTTGCTCTGTCATCACTGTACAGTAAATACTCCAACACACTGGCTGGGGATTACAAAGCAGCTCATTCTCTGCGACAGTGAGAGTGTGGAAGCAGTCCAAATGCTGTGTGTCGACTGGAGACTGTAGGGCTGTTCTGTAGGATCCATGTCTGCCTCCCATTACAGCGTGACACAGTACCGTGATGTTTTAAATACAGCAGGCAGGCTGCTAACTGTTACTGTGGCTGTCTTTCTCCAAAGTGTCGGTTTAAATGAGGACACGAGCCAGCCTAATGCACAGGAAGCTGGGGGAACAGAAGGAGGGGAAGGATGAAGAATGAGTTCTAAAAGATTGTGAGACTAAATCAAACAGGCTTTGCTAACCTTACTGTATGTTGTGTTGAAATAATTAGTGAAATAACCACAGCACTGTTGTGTGTGAAATTCCCAGTCTCTGAAATACTCAAACCAGCTCATTACATCACATCAACTTCCATGCCATGATCAAATCACAGAGATCACACTTTCTCTTTACTCTGATGTTTGATGTGAACATTAACTGAAGCTCGTGACCTCTATCTGCATGATTTTATGCATTGTGCTGCTGCAACATGATTGGATAACTTGTATGAATGTACAGGTGTTTCTCGTATAGTTTATTTTAGACAGTAACTCTCGAGGCCTACATTCCTTGGATGTTCTTTATTTTGGCTTTCGAATCATGGTGACTCAGCATGCAGATACCCAAAGCACTAACACAAAATGTCTTAGAAGTGTAGAAAACTGCATTCTTGAGTCACACATAATTAAACAATAAAGACTGCCAAAGAAAATTGATCCTCTGGTGTATAAACTCTGAACAGGAAATCAACATGCCCTTTTCTCTCCTTAGCTCCCACACTCTGTTCTTTGTCTTCATCCAGAACATGTGCTTACTTGTCTTTGCCATGTTTCCTCAAACTGCAGGACCATGGCAGCTGCTTTAACTTCACAAGTAGGTCTGGTTAGAAAATGTAACAGGCTGCTTTACTCTCTGAGGTCCTACTTCCACACCAGCAATGGATTGTTCTCTAAGGAGCATTATAAAGTCGTGGTGCTTGGAGGTGGCGCTGGGGGTATTGCGATGGGTGCCCGTATGAAAAGGAAAGTTGGCGCGGAGCACGTGGCTATTGTGGAGCCCAGTGAGGTACGGTGTTCTACAGCCTTTCTCCCTTTGAATATACTAACTTTCTTTTGAAAATATTTGGAAATATAGTGTACATATACTCATTTGATAGATGATTTCACCCAAAGTGACTTAAAAGTAGGCCAGATTACGGTCAAAGCAATGCTGGGATTTGAATAACAGTAAAGGTAAGTGGGCAGTGGCTCGGTCGTGAGTGAGTGGTGGTTTATTGGCTGGGTACTATGGCAAATAATATCATATTCTGATAGATTTTCACAATACGCAATTACCACATTTTAAAAAAATGTGGAAAAGTGGGTTTAATTAGGCTTTTAGTACCTTTTCAAAAAAATTATTTATTATTTAAAAAACATTATATGAGTGGACTTGGTCAGAGTTATAACAGTACTGATGATAACCATGATATGTCAGAACAACCTAATGAGCATGCATGTAATTATTTTTATAGCAGTTGTAGATGCATACTATAGTCACGAAATTAGAATAACTTAAGAATTTTGTAATGTTTTGCAATTTGGCTGTAACATAATTGTGTATAAGTGAGTAGAATAGAATCTGTATTAGTTGTTGTGATACGACTCATCTCAGTATTTTCGTTTCTGTTGCAGATGCATTATTACCAGCCCATGTGGACATTAGTTGGGGCAGGGGCTAAAACCGTTAGTGCATCTGGACGTCCCACTGCCAGTGTGATGCCCTCTGGAGTCAAATGGGTCAAGTCCAGAGTCATGAAGATTGACCCTAAAAACAACACTGTCTTCACAGAGTCTGGGAAAGAAGTGAGTAAAAATGTTGTAGGTAAGATTGACTCATCTAACACTAAGAAGGAACCATGATATTGCTGGGGGTTTTATTGCTAGGTTGCTGTGATTAAGCAATAAGGACTGTAGGTGTGGCTGGTCACCAGCATTTACTGGAACTGTGCTGGAAAGGAAATCATTTTGACAAACATGTACAGCTGCAGAGTGTTTGAACAGCATGTAACTGATTGTATATTATATCTTTTCTTAGATTTCCTATGACTACCTGATTGTAGCACTGGGCCTCCGGCTGCAGTATGAGAAGGTACCTTTTTCTACTACAGAAAATACAGTATAGGACGTATTTTGATCTCTTTTCATTCTAACAGAGTTAGCGTTAAACTTTTAAAACACATAAAAGTTTTAGGTTGCGTAATTACCCTATATATCTCAATGCAAGCATGTTTAATAAGGCTGGAAATTATACAGCACAGTAACATCATATGACACGCTTAAAGCGCATATTCAAGCACATATTAAACACATATTGTGTATAGTACTAATATATTTTGCATTCCCATTTTATACATTTAATTTCACATATCCATAAAACACTCTAGTATTGGTTAGATCTTAGTCTAATATTCTATTTATTAGCATGCAAAACACATCTGTGTAAGATACAAAGCACACCTACATAAGATATTGAATACTCTTTTAATAATAATATAATATAATAATAATAATATCAAATGATGATAATCTTATTTCATATTATGGCATTAGTCGTACAATCAGCACAGACTAAGACCACTTTAACCCACTGTAAAAGTATCTGATCAGTATTTAAAGACTTCCAAGCTAGTTAACTACTGACTCTGCTTTTGTCGGATTTCAGATTAAAGGACTTCCAGAAGGTTTTGAACATCCAAAGATTGGATCAAATTATTCAGTGAAAACAGTAGAGAAGACATGGAAAGCATTACAGGACTTCAAGGAGGGAAATGCTATTTTTTCCTATCCCAACAGTCCTGTGAAGTGTGGAGGGGCTCCTCAGAAGATCATGTACCTTTCTGATTCCTTCATGAGAAAGGTGTTTATAGATGGGTGTATGTGGAGAAAGTAGATGAAGAAAGAAATCAGTGTATTTTATTTATATAATAAAATTGGATTAAATTAAATTGATACCAGTTGAAATCTGAACGGGAACACTTTTGTTAATAATGACAGTGGGATTTTGTTTTTTAAGACAGGAAAGCGGTCGAAAGCCAACATCATTTACAACACATCGTTGCCTGTGTTGTTTGGAGTCAAGAAATATGCTGATTCACTCTGGGAAATTGTGAAAAGTCGTGACCTGAATGTAAACCTCAGACAAAACCTTATAGAGGTCCGAGCAGACAAGCAGGAAGCGGTATTTGAGAACCTTGATAAACCTGGAGAAACAAAGGTTTATAAGGTAAGAGGTCCATGTTGCTTTATTCAACACAAGAGTCACTATGTGTTGGTTTATTCATTTTAAAGATGTCTTGTCCATTATTTGAATAGTATGAGATGCTCCATGTTACCCCTCCTATGGGACCACCAGCAGTGCTTAAGGGCTCCTTGTTGGAGGATGAAGCTGGCTGGCTTGATGTAAATAAAGACACCCTTCAGCATAAGAAGTACACTAATGTGTTTGGAATTGGGGACTGCACCAATCTACCAACTTCCAAAACCGCAGCTGCTGTAGGTGAGCCATAGATAAGTGCTGCCTAGTCTGTAAATCATGTACTTCTGTGTCTGTATGTTTTATCACATTAATCACTGGGTTTGGACAATAGACTTACATATGAGAATAATAAGAGAAGTGTGAATGAATGGGCATCGTTATTTCAAATCATAGGACAAAGTCAGAATTTTTGTAGTCCATTAGTAGATGTTAAAAATGACCTGAACAGACATAGCTAATTCTGCACACTGATTAATGATGTCTCTCTTTTTTTTTTATAGCTGCACAATCAGGTGTCCTTGATAGGACCATTACCAAAGTGATGAAGAAGGACAAGCCTGATAAAAAGGTGAGCATGAATGAGTTGAACAGTAAGTCTCTGTTTAAGCAATTTGTCCTAATTCACCAACCATGGTGAATGTACTTTGAAATGTTTTTACCTCCTTGCAGTATGATGGCTACACCTCTTGCCCTTTGGTCACCAGCTACAAGACAGTCATCTTGGCTGAGTTTGACTATGACGGACAACCTCTGGAGACCTTCCCGATAGATCAGAGCAAAGAAAGCAGAATCATGTATCATATGAAAGCTGACATGATGCCCCATCTGTACTGGCATGGTCTTCTCAAGTGAGTCCTGTTCACTCAATTTTAGAACACAAAGACCTTGTGTTGTCTACTATGAGATTTTTGGCTCTAATTTATTTGTTTTTATTCTTAAAGGGGACTTTGGGGAGGCCCAGGACCATACAGAAAAATCATGCACCTTGGGATGAAATAGAGGCTGCAAGAAATCAGTCAAAGGGAATAGGCACTGCTTATTTTAACTCTTACCACTTTCTACACAACCTTTGTGTTAACATTTTAACCCTCAAACCTGTTATACACAATTGGTGTGATTTTATGTAAAAAAAAAAATAAAAAAAATTTATGTTTGTTAATAAATTTATGTTTGTTAATAAATAACTGATCGTTATTTTTTAGCATTGGCAAATTGTTGCTGTATAAGAGGAATAAAACACAACCACCTCACGGCTCTAGAGTCCCCAGTTCGATCCTGAGCTCGGGTTGCTGTCTGTACAGAGTTTCATGTGCTCCGTGTCTGCATGGGTTTCCTCCGGGTTCTCTAGTTTTATCCTACTGTCCAAAAACATGCAGGTAGGCGGATTGGCTAGACTAAATTTCCCATAGTGCGAATATGCACATGCATGCTGCTCTGTGATGGACGGGAGTCCCCTCTGGGGTGAATTCTCTTATCTTGCACCCATAACCACCATCTAGCCATGATAAATGAATGAATGAGTAAATGAATGAATGAATGTTTTACTCCTTACGGAATTCACTTATGGTACTTTACTCCAACCCTACAGTTTGTACATTATGTCAAACTGAAGATTTAAACCCTGCTGCCACATAACTTCTCTTTGGTCAGTAGTTGATTGATTTTTTTTTTTCCAGGAAAAAAAACTTCCAAAGAACTATCTCTAATCTGTGACACCTCAAGAGAGCTCAAGCATTCAGCCATCAATACTGTGAATGATGAATTAACATGATAATAAAATTATAAACTTTATAAACAGCATTGCTTGCCATCTTAACAGTGCGATATTGAATTTTCCACTTCGATATCAAACTTATTTAAAATAATCGAATTTATTGAACTGGTCGCTTTGATGTGGTGAAGCGACAATAACAATACAAGGTGTTGGATGTGATCTCGTACACATACATAATTAATATACATATTAGCGTGTGTTAATGTATCACAGCGTAAACATGAGTATAGCGTGTGTGTGTGTGTGTATATATATGTATGTGTGCGTGTGTTTCTCCGAGCTGTGCTGAAGTGAAGTTTTGCTCATGCGCAAGACGGTGCGTTCATTATCATCCGGGTTCTTTCAAGAGTGTCTCGGTGAGGAGGCGGGAAATGGCGTCCCAAGAAGCAGTGGGAGAGGTATGTGTCGCTCCGTGACTCATTCTGGACAGACGCGTGAAGGACAGAGACTTTTCTAGCGGTCTCCGCCGTCGTGGCTCCATCCACAGCCACTGCAGGATTGTACTGGTGTAACACTTGGCATGTAAGTACGCGCTAAACGGTGGAGTTTGGGCAGCGCTGGCGCTGTCGTGCAGAAAAGCGTAACCGTGCGCCACGGCTGCAGTGTGCTTTCAAATCTCGCGTCTTCACGCCTTTGCACTGTTCGTGTGGAGCACAAGACAGCTCATTAGCTTCGGCATGATGAAAAGCCGCTGTTTTTTTTCTTCTTTTTTTTCCCTGAGCAATAAATCCGCTAGAGAAATGAGAGACATGTCCATGAGTGCTGTTTGCTGCCCCGGTGCGAGGTTGAACATGACAAAGCTCTGCGCTGCGCGAGCGGCGCAGCAGCCAGCAATGTCGCGACACAGCTGGAATTTGAACAGCCAACTAATCGCTAGCCGTTTAGCATTAGCATTAGCATCGTCGCTATTTCAAACATGGACTCGGAAAATGTATTGTCAAGTAATAACCTCGGTCGTGGTTTCCACGCTGGGCGTTTAAGTAACGATTCGGCGCATATTAAGAAAACACTTTACCATTTATCACAAACCACGTGATAAGCAAACCGTTGTTTTTGAAATGTTAAGTTGCTAAGGCTAATTACGCTGTGAGCTAACAGCTAACTAGCTCACAAATCATTTTATTCATTAAGTCGCTAGCTAGCGGTATTGCTAGCTCATATACTTCATTGGAGTTTTGTTGTTATGCACGGTAACCGAGCCATGTTGTTTGGTATATAGTATTAAAATAACCCAAGCGAGTCATAGTTGCCTAAATATATAATTAGCTTTAGCATCATACAGGCGAGTAGCTAGATGCTAAGCAGGGAGACATGTTTTCACCCCGCCCACTTTGTCCGCTGTTTGAGTGCCAGTCGCTTGTTATGTTGCTCTTCTGATTTCACTTTACTACATACCAATAATAACACTGACCTCCTGTGAATTAAAGGAAAAGTCCACATAGAAACACAATACACATACTGAGACTGAAATATTTGCGATGTGCTTAGCAATTCTGGTCTTAAATTTGTTGGCTGGTTTTGTATTTTCCTTATTCCTGGGAGAAGTTAGCGGTTGTCTGCCGCGCTGACGTCACAGGGGGAGACTGCTAGTGCAGGTATAGTGGTGTTAAAAAAAAAAAAAAAAAAAAGCCATACAGTGGTGTTTGATAGGAGGAAAATGTAAAATATCTTAAATGTAAGTGGTAAAAGTTAGGTTTCGCTGTTAGCTCTGAAAAACAAGAGTGTCTCAGCGTGTTCAGCAATGTACAGTGGAGACACCAAACACTAAGAAGTACTGAGAAGTAGCAGAGACACCAAATGATGGACAAGAAGTTACAAAATGCAGTGCAGCTGTACCTTAAGTTGAGCCGAGTTACAGCAGAGACTCAGTTAGGCTCATTAGCGATCTGTGAAACGGCATTGTCGGTGCTATTATGATTCCGACTAAAGATTGTCGTTTGAAATTTTCAACCTCTGACTAAATGGAAAAACTAAACCAAAGACAACGCCACCTCAAGTCTGAATTCCTACTCAGGAACCTGGGACGTTCTCCTTAACCCAGAGTTCAGCAAGTGACATTAAATCAGCATGACTGCTCACAGCATGAACAATAAACAAAGTTGCACCATTAGCTTGTTAAAGAAATATAACAAGCTTATGTTTGTTACGTGACAACTGTGTTTTCCTCCCACTTTGTAGCTCAAACACCGGAAGTCAAAAATGATGTATTTCCGAGTTCCAACTACGTATTTCTGAGGTGCGTTAGCATCAAAGTTGAAGCTTTGGAAACGTAACAGTTTGAGCAGGTAATCATACAGAATTGTAGGTAATGTAGGAAACAAATCAGACATTAACCAAAGTGAAAATTGACCAACAAGACAATGAAAAAAGTTTCAACTCAAAAAAAAAAAAAAAAAAAAAAAAAAAAAAAAAAAAAAGACAGCTCAAAATTTCATTCCAAGAATAAATCTTCAATGGCAGTTCATATTTTTTAATATTAATAAGTCTATCAGGGTGGATGTTTCCTTTAATATGATGGAATATTTGAAAATATGTGGTGTTTCAGTTTGATGATCTTCCTGTCTCGCAGTCTTACATGTGACTTTTGGGACAATGAGGCTGAGAGTGCGTAAAGCATCTCAGCAGCCGAGCGCCACCCCACCTGCCCGCACCACCAAGGCCAAGAGGAAGCACTCTGAAGTGGAGCACAACAGGTCCTCCGGAGGAGCCGCCATGCAGAAGAGTGACACTGGCATCTTCTCCACCATCAAGAGATTCATTAGGGGCAATGCTGTCAAGGTGTGTTAGAGGTGTATCTTCATTACCACTTTTGTATATACAGCTCATATGCAGCTCACTGGAATGAGGAAATTGTACAGTTTGTTTATTCTTTAAGAGTTTTAATTAATTAAAATCTGCCCACTCCATTCATATTAGGTGGAGCAGTGTACCCCTGCTAAGAGGAGCCGTGTGGATTGTGACTCGGACAGTAACTTGATCACATCCACCCCACCCACTGGGAACCTGTCCAGCAGAGCTAACCCTAGAACTCGTAGAAAAGGTCCTGCCAATGGAGGTGAGTTAGAATACTGTACAGTTTTTATCTTGCACAAAGTTTTGCCCCTGAAAAGCAAGGAATTTAAATTCAGTCGGCTTTACAGTATTATATCATACGAAAATAAATTTCTTCATTTACTAAAAGTAAGTAAACTAGTGTATAAAACCCAATGTTCAGTTTAGTTAAACTGATCTCACATTTTACATAAAGTCTGTGTATATATGATTCGAGTAATGCTTTACATCAGGGGAGTAAAATTTGTTGGTGACAACAGTTAATGCTTAACCATTAGTGATTATTTCATGGCTGAAAATAAGACAATTTAATAGAGGGTTTTGTTACATAGAGCTGCTTCATGTTGACTAACGCCAAAGAATTTGACACAGGTAGAACAAACACATTCTTTGTCACACTCTGTCCAAAATTCTTTAAACATTTTGTTTTCGTCATCATTTCATCATTCATTTTCGACTTTTCTTTAAACAAGCCATGTTGTCAGTTTGCTAATCAGACCACAGATCTGTTAAAACCTTCTTTTTTTTTTTTCTGACCTAACGGGTCTAGCCCTGTAGCTGGTCTCGGGTCCGATGAGCTGCCTCAGCTAAGTAATTTACTTAAATGTATGCGATCTGAAATACCGCAAAGAGGATCTGCTCCAGAAACCACTCAGGTTCAAGTTTGCAAAACTAGAGTAGCCAAACGACAGCCTGTTTTATTTTGTAAGGTTATCTGCTCAGTATTTTATTTATTTATTTATTTTTTTCCCCCCCAAGTTTGGTCCACTGAATGAACTTTGGGTCTGCATCCAGACCACGTTCCACCAGTTGAAGAGCCGTGCGCTAGAATATGAGCTGTTAACTCTCTTCTCTTCAGACACCATGGCATGTCAGAGTAAACTGGTGAAGCCCAATGGGAAGTTGGAGGTGCAGACTGAAGCCCCCAGCAGTCCACCTCGCACCACCCTCCTAGGAACCATCTTTTCTCCTGTTTTCAACTTCTTCTCACCAGCCAACAAAAATGGTAATTGGTCAGAAAGCTTATTTTACCTCCTAGTGTCATTAGTAAATATTTGCACCTTGGAATCTTTTAGAATAGTGCTCTGCAGTGTGATCAGTAGTTTCAAAGAACACACACACACACACGTGCGCACTCTCTGATTCTGAAATGATTGACATTCCTGCTGTTATAAATGAAGATTGAAGTCTCTATTTCTAAAAGCATTTGTTTGATTTTTGATGCAGAATGTATTTGATGAGGTTGGAGAAAAAAATTAATTCACACATTTGTTCTGTCATGATCAATCATTGTTAGCATTTGTAAGCACTTCTGCCCAACCCTATTTTGGAACCAAGTTTACATATAAGGGTTTAATTCACCTGCTATAAATATAAATTTTAACCTGTCAATCCTACATTGTAGTGTGTTTTTTTTTTTTTTTTTTTTTTTTTTTTTTCCCCTCCCCCTTTTGACTTTGTTAGGAAGCTCATTTAGTATTAGCATCAATATAACACTTGTTGTGCTTGTTTTATTTTAATTTATTTAGCCTTTTTTCAAATGCCACAGCATTTAAATCATTTTTCTGTTTTCCATTAGCTACGTCAGGCTCAGACTCCCCTGGGCAGGCAGTCGAGGCAGAGGAGATTGTAAAGCAGCTGGACATGGAACAGCTGGAGGAGACCCCTACTAGCACTACCACCGACAGTAGCAGAGATATTACGTTTGACCCAGCACTAAACCCGAGACCTCTGCTGCCCACAGATGCAGCTGAGGAGGAAGGGGAGATCGTTACTGAGGCAGACATGCCACCTTTGACAGGTGAAAAAGTGCAAAAAGAAAAATCCCCTTCTTTAAACAAAAACAATACAGTCAGTGGTTAGACCATGCATTAGTTTTGAATAGAAGATAAAATATATATCTAAAATAAGCCAGAAGTATTCTATATCTTTTCTGACAGTTGTTGGATCCAACAACAATTACCCTGATGCTCCAACCTCGCCCCCTGCAGAGGGGACATATGAAGAAGACTGGGAGGTGTTTGATCCGTAAGTGGGGAAAACAAAATCAATAATAGATCTTAATTGCCTCTATATTACCCACTGTGCTTATGTGTCTAATTTCTGTGCCCCTCACAGCTATTTTTTCATTAAGCACGTTCCACCATTGACTGAGGAGCAGCTTACACGTAAGCCAGCACTTCCACTGAAGACCAGGAGTACTCCAGAGTTCTCTCTCGTCCTGGATCTGGTGAGTTTAGTCTAAAAGGATCAACGTTTTAGAATAATCAACTTTTTATTTGTGATCATTTGATGTATGATGATTTTAACTTATTTTTATTAGCTATTTTACGTTTTTACTTTTTCTGCAAAAAACTTTGTTGTCTACTGCTGCCCCTTGTTTTATGCAGTGAAACTGGAGTCACTGTAAATTTAGGAAATGTACATATTAAGTGGTAATTTCAGCAGAGAATGGTTGAGTTTGGATTGAGAATCTTGGGGTTATTTGTTGATGTAGTATGTTTATGTTATAGGATGAGACATTGGTCCACTGCAGCCTGAATGAGCTGGAGGATGCAGCACTGACATTTCCTGTGCTTTTCCAAGATGTCATTTACCAGGTAAAATTGTGTATATATTACTTGTACTTATTGTACTTGCCATATAGTGCCTTGCATAAGTATCCACCCCGGTTAAATTTTACATGTATTGTATTGGAACTAAAATGAAATTAATTGGGCCCATATATCATGAATCTACACCAAATGGCCCAATACACAAAGTGGTGGGGGAAAATAGTGTTTGTAATTGTTTGGGGGGGGGGGGGGGGGGGCCGCGCCGCGCGGGGGGGGGGGGGGCGGGGGGGGGGGGGGGGGGGGGGGGGGG
>CM075011.1:15007589-15041085 GCA_037576675.1 Pangasius sanitwongsei | reverse complement strand
TTAATTTATTTGGGCCAATATAACTTGAAAATACACAAAATGGCCCAATAAAAAATGTGGGGGGGGAAAATTTTGTTTGTAATTATTTACCCCCCCCCCCCCCCCCCCCAAAAAAAAAAAAAAAAAACCATAAAATTTATGATTGTATATTCACGCCCCTTACTATGATATCCTTAAATTCATTCTAGCCGTCAGAAATCACATAATTAGTGGAATGGAGTTCACCATTGTTCAATTGTTATGTGATCTCTTCATAAATATGTCTGTTCCTGGAAGGCCCCAGAGTTTGTTAGAGAACATACCTAAACAAATATCCTCAGTTGAGAAGACCAAGGTGCTATCAAAACAAGTCAGGGACAAGTCCAAGTTTGGACGACGTATCAAGGTTTAGTTAAAAAAAAAAAAAAAAACTCAGACTTTGAGCATCCTTCAGAGCACCATTAAATCATTTATTTATTTATTTATTTATTTATTTAAAAAATAAACTACAGAAGCCAATGCTATTATTTTGGCACTGGATCATATTAAAACTTCCCAACACCAGAATTTACTAATAATAACAGACTCAGTCATGTCTTCAAACTCTGGCATCACTTAAAAACGAACACCCAGCTATTGTAGAAATTTTAAATGTATGTGGTCCATTATTTAAAAAAAAAAAAAAAAAAAAAATTGTTGGGTACCAGGGCACTGTGGAATTCCCGGGAATGAGCAAGCAGATGCTGCTCACCTTCAGAGCTCAAAAAATGCCCTCAAACCCATTATAAACTCTCTTGTCTTCAAAAAAAAAAAAAAGGCAAACTGATTGGGACCAATGTAGTACAAATAAACTTCATGCATTCAACCCTTCAAACATTCAGTCCTGTTGTTGGTAGAAAACTTTGTTTCTACTTGGATAATTGAGGGGATAATATCATCTACACCTGTTGCCAAATACGCCAATCACAAGTTTTTGTTAACGAGTGAAGATCCTCCTTTATGCCCATTATGCCAAAGTCCAGTATCTCTAAGGCATGTTTGAATGGACTGTTGTGGTTTCAACTCCTCTAGGTCTCTAATTTTTTTTTAATTGGTTGATTCATATGAAATGAGACCAGATTTTAGTTTTTTTTTTTTATTTTTATCAAAGATAAACTTTAAGAAACTTGAAGAAAAATGGAAATAATATGGCACATCCGTGACTCTGTGGAGGTGGTGGAGAGATCCACAGCTCAGATGGGAGAAGCTGTTCATGGACAGCCATAAGCCAGACACTCCACAAAGCTGAGCTTTACCGATGAGTGATGAGAGGAAAGCAAACTTGTATGAGATCCCATTTAGAGATTCTGCAAACATGTGGGAAATGGTTCTCTGGTCTGATTAGACCAAATTTGAAAGTCTTGGCTTTGGCACAAAGTGCTGCATTTGACAGAAACCCAGAAATGCTAGTCACCCTGTGACGCTATCCAGAGAGATACCATGGTGGTGGTAGCATCATTTTGAGTGATTTCTATTCATCAGCATGAACTGGGAAAATGACATTAAGATATTAAATGTTGTCAATTAAATGGTAAATCAGGTGAATACTAATGCAAGGCACTGTAGCATTCCTTGTTCTGATATTAGATGCATGTTCTCCTTAAAGATACAAAAAGTAGTAGTGTACTAATTAAAATACAAGGAATGTAACATCTTATCTGAGGGTAATAACTACTGAAAGTGGAAAATCTTAATGTGCATGTCTTGTACATTTCCAAATTTTGGGTATGATGATTAATTGACTGCCATTAACATTGTGCTACTTTTGAGTAACAGCCTTCCATTATTCATGTTCAAGTGCTGCAAAGAAATGTTTCTTCACTTTAATTTGGCTATATTGTGACAGAGGGCAGTGGTTGCTGAAGTGAAGTGACGTGTAGCCAAGTATGGTGGCCCATACTTGGAATTTGTGCTCTGCATTTAACCCATCCTAGTGCACACACACAGTAGTGAACATACACACATGCGCGCACACTGTGAACACACACCCGGAGCAGTGGGCAGCCTTTTTTTTGCTGCGGCGCCCGGGGAGCAGTTGTTGGTTCGGTGCCTTGCTCAAGGGTCTCACCTCAGTCGTGGTATTGAGGGTGGAGGAGAGCGCTGGTCATTCACTCCCCCCACTTACAATCCCTGCTGGACCTGAGACTCGAACCCACGACCTTCAGGTTCACCTTCGGGTTACAAGTCCGTTGGGCTACTGATTGGAAGGTCATGAGTTCAATCCCCAGCACCGCCAAGCTGCCACTGCTGGGCAAGGCCCTTAACCCTCAACTGCTCAGTTGTATAAACGAGATAAATGTAAGTCGCTCTGGATAAGGGCGTCTGCCAAATGCCATAAATGTAAATGTAAATGAATAAAAATAAGGTTTGGAAACGTCGCTGCTAGCAACAGAAGTGTAATTCTGATAAAAGGTACAATTTACAAAGGTTTAACATGTACTGAATGCTCCAATGCAATGTTAATTGTTAGTAATGTACAGTGTAATGTTACTTTGCTGTTTCTTTTGTAATATGATTGAGCTGACCTCTTGTATACAAATTTTTGTTTCGCTTTTAAGGTATATGTACGGTTGCGGCCATTCTTCAGAGAGTTCCTGGAACGTATGTCCCAAATTTATGAGGTAGGATTCCCAGCATGTATCCATGTGTCTTCATTTCTCTGGGGGGAAAGAAAAAAAAATTCAGGTTTTGTTTTAAATTTGAAAGCATTTTGGAAAGCAAATAGTAAAAAAAAAAAAAAAATTGAGTGTGTAGTACTTTCTACAAATTGTTTAATTAATAATGTACATTGTTACATATATTTAATTATGAAATAACTAAATTATTAAGCGTGATGGGATTATAGGCATGAGGGTGTTTAATTGTGGAAAAAGAGGACAGTGAAGCAGTTACTGTTGAGTGCAAATTTTGTGTCATTGTTTTTGGGTCAAAAATCTTTAATCTTTTCCAAGTAATCTAAAACAAATTAAGATATTTAAAAAAAAAAAATCAAGGCTCAGATGGCATTTATAAAGTCTAAGGGTATGCATGCAAGTTATTACTGAATATTTATATCACACTGACAACAGAAAATGAAATGTTTTTATACATTTTGTTTTCACTGTTCCCTTATTATTGTATTAACACTCTATTTGACTATTTTTTTTGTTTTCTGTGATAATTCACAATGTATGGCGGATCCTGAAATGACTCCTAAATTAAAACACATTGTAAATTAATATATAAATTATATTTTTTCTGAAAGGGAGTGCATCATTTTGCACTTAACTGTCCTGTCAAGGCTGGTCACAGGAATGGGTGTATGAATAAATAAAGTGCCTCATTTTCAAATGTATTCCTTTCAGATGTATTGATTGGCAATTGATGACTTGTGTCTTTCACAGATTATTCTTTTTACTGCTTCCAAGAAAGTGTATGCTGACAAGCTGTTGAACATTTTGGATCCTAAGAAACAGCTGGTTAGGTTAGTTGCTTTTACACAAGTGTTACCTTGTCTTCATTATGTGCTGTTTTTATAAGGCTTTTTCACCATTTGCAGCCTTTTAACATAGAACCTTGCTCTGGGTGTTGATTTTGCTTTTTTTTTTTTTTGTTGCCTTTGTTAAGTTCATGGTGTATTGTAATGTAATAATCACTTATTCTGTGTATGTGATTAGGCACAGATTGTTTCGTGAACATTGCGTATGCGTCCAAGGAAACTACATCAAAGACCTTAACATACTTGGGAGAGATCTGTCCAAAACTATAATAATTGACAACTCGCCTCAAGCCTTTGCATACCAGGTTAGTCGGCTTGCTTGCTTGCTTGCTTGTTTTTGTTAGTATCTGGGAGAATCTGACACAGATTGTGTTTCCCCTTTGCAGCTGTCCAATGGCATCCCCATCGAGAGCTGGTTTGTGGACAAGAATGACAATGAGCTCCTGAAGCTGGTCCCATTCTTGGAGAAGCTGGTGGAACTGGTATGTGTATGCGCATGCTTAAGGGGGGGATTTCTGTTTTGTAATTTGCTACTGAGATGTGGGGGCACTAGTTTATTTTTTTTTAACTGGATCTGCTGTGCTGTTTATCACCTCTCAGTGGATAAGTGAATCATTTAATGATTTGTGTCTATACTGTTTCATGCAGAATGAAGATGTTCGGCCACATATAAGAGAGAAGTTTCGCTTGCACGACCTCTTACCCCCGGATTGAGGCGTCTGATGCTTGCAGATCCACATGACTGTTTTAGTAAATTGGATTTTTCAAAATGGGGGGACAGAAATATACACAACTCTGAACTCTAATGAGGATTTCAAGTACCATTTTACTTTTGCCGACTATGTTTTATGTGGAAATGGGGGTGGGTAATCAACAATTTTAAAGGAATGACTTTCGAGTATGCATACATTTTATATAAACACGTAAATATAATTGTAATTGAAGGAAAGAACAAAATTCCTCAGCTTTGACTGCCTAGCCACTCTACAGATATTTGAAAGGCTTGGCAGTGGAGGAGACTCAAAGCAGGTTGCTGTTCCCTTTCTGCCTAAATTGGACTTCATGTAAAGTGCTGTGGAGAAGAGGACTGATGTCACTCCTTTTGGTGCTCAAGGGGACACTCTGCCCTCACTAGCCATCGACCTTTGAACCGGAATGGCCAGTTAATTATGGTTTCATAAACATATAAATATATACATATTCAGTTGTGTGTATATGTATATATAACATTTGTACATATGTATTTTCCTGTCAGGTTTGTAAAACGTTCCTTTTGCTCTTGAGTTCAACATGCATTCCTTTTAGTTGGAAGGCTTGTTTGATAGATATGCTGACTTTTTATTGATTTTTACTATAGGTTTGAAGTTTTATTTTTAAACGGCTTCTCTTATGCTTTGTTTTATACATGCTTTTAGACTGGTTAAAAAAAAAAAACGAAAAAAGCAAACATCCAGTCATCTGTAAGATGCGTAGCATAATGATGGGAGGTGGGGTGGGTGGGGGGCATAATAATGTAAATCACAAAACTGTCTTTACTGCCTCTTGTGTATTATTCGCTGATATTATGACAAATGAATCAAGGCATTTGGTTTATGACTGCTTTCACTTCGTATGTTCTTTGGGGAGTTTTAATGTTTTTATTCAATTGTTAGTTTGTTTTATATGCCAAGTATAGGTAAAATGTAAAATACTCTATGTGCTTTTGATTGCTTTTTCTGTGAAAATAATGCCTGGTCTCTTTTAAGAAATGTCTGGTAATTGTAGCACCAGCACATGGACTAGCCTGATCGCTGCACATGCGTCATTATTCAGTGTTTTCTCTAGCCAATTCAATCTTGCTTCTGAGCTTGGTCCACTGTTTTAGGAATCATGTACAATTCTACCTCTCTTTGAAGGGTAGACCCTGCATTTCATTCAGTGTTACCCCAATGTTTTTTTCTATGGACATTAATACATTATTTTTATGTATCAGCATGACTGAAATGGCAGTTGTTTTTTTTTTGGTTGTTTTTTTTTAATTTTTATTTTTTTTACTTTTCATTGCAGTGTCGGATAAGGGCTTTACTGTCCCCCCCCCCTCCATTTTTCCTGAAAATGAATGTAGCTTGTGGAGAACTTGTTTCAGACCTGCTCATTGTAATTTGAGTAATTTGCACCTCATTTTGCACAGAATATTTCACAACCCATTTTTAATACCTAGATAATTTTTTTGATAGAATATTAAATTCAGCAGTATCTAACTTGTCATAACATAGCGAATAAGTTAGTAAAAAAAAAAAAAATATCTTGGATCAGGTGTCTAGGTTTAGTTTGATTGTGCTTGCAAGAGGGTGTTTGGAGAGGGTTGTCATCTTGAGATAAGCAGTGATAAGCAAAAATCTCGGCATTATGCATTGTTATTTGTCTTGACCACATGCTGGTGAAATCAGGAGGACGCAGCTGCGTTTAAGTGGCTTAGCCCTTTCACAGAGATCTGCACTGAAATTGCCCAGTTTGAACATTCAGTGGTAATACTTAGCAAATGTGGCTCATGAATAATGAGTCAAGAGAAACTTGTGTGTAAAAGGGTAGAACAATGGCATGGCACTTCTAAGTAACAAAGAGGGTGCAATGTTGTTGTGGGCTCTCTTAACATAGTGTAAAAAGACAACAGCAACATTTTGACAAATGAGCTATTGCACGTGTGCAATAAATGCATAGAGGCTTTTGATTTTAACTGGGGTTCTGTATGGAAGATACACCCAAATACTGGCTTCTAAAATTAAATTCTTTGATACAGTGGCGCAGCAGGTACTGTTGCCACCTCATAGCTCCAGGGTCCCTGGTTTAATCCTGAGCTCGGGTTAATATCTGTGTGGAGTTTTATGTGTGTGGTTTTTTTTTTTCTTTTTTCTTCTTCTTCTTCTTCTTCTTCCCTGTGTCAGTTTCCTCCTACCTTCCAAAACATGACAGTAGATGAATTGGCTAAATTGCCCCTGTAATAACATTGACTGAAGATGAATGAATGAGTAAGTACAGCAATGCAGTAGGATTAAATAATTTGAAAGTAAGGTTTGTTTGATTTTGTCCCATACTGATATCTGAAGAAACCCTGACTGAATTCAGGTAGTTATTAAACATTTTGCAAAAAGTCAGAATGTCCCACTTTCATTGTAACAGTGTAGACTCATCATGATTACATCTTACTGCAACTGTTATGTAAAGGCCCATTCATTCTAAGAGAGTTTTGATATATTTTCTGTAGTCTAGGTAATCATGGCATTTGTCTTGGTCATTTAACAGAACGGTGTATGTGTTTGGACCATACTTACATTAGGTAGCGTTGCTGCCTCACAGCTCCAGGGTCAACCATTTGACCCTGAGCTCAGGTTACAGTCTGTGTGGAGTTTTTGTGCATGTTCTACCGGTGTCCGTCTAAAATGAAGGTTCTCAACCCTGGTCTTGGAGTACCTCCTGGCCTGCACACCATTTTTGTGGTCAGACCAAATTTGAGTGTATGAAACTATATGCACTCTGAGAAATAAAAGTACCAAACTGTACTTTTCCTTGTCGCTCGGGTTTTACCATCAAGGGTGTGTGTTCTGCACCTTTTACATTTGTACACCTATGTATCTTTTACCTAGAAATGTGTAAGTGGTGTAATCAGCTTCTTGAAGCAGTGGTCTTTAAGATCCATTTATGTACCTTAAAAATGTATAGTGGTTTGTAGGTAAATATATACATAGTTAAGTACAAAACATGTTTCCTTCATGGTACAAGGAAAAGTACAGTTTGGTACCTTTAATTCTGAGTGTGTGTATGTGTGTATGTATATATGTATGTTCACACACTTATGTGCCATTTTAATAGGAATACCTGCTCATTCATGTAACCCAGTCAGCCAAACATGTGGCTTATTGAATAACTGCATGAATGATCAAGTGTACAGGTATTTATTTCTCTTAAAGTACCTGGTGATTGAATGTATGTTAGCTTTTTCAACAAAAATGTATTATATTTTAACATAAACATGTTATATTTTACCTACCTGAGGAAAGGCTCATAAAAAAGTTGACTTCAGTAGTGCTCTCTCTTTAAGCAATCTAAGTCTCTAAGATGTATATTTGTGTGTTATTCTTTAAACAGTACCAAGCAGTAACTTTAATTCAAGCAATACAAATATTAAAGAGATAATGAAGCATGAGTAAAAGGAGAAAACGTAACTTCAGAAAGGAAAACAGTCCAGTCTGGCAACACCGAGTGTATCAGTCTGCGTCCTGCCGGATTACAAACCACGCCCTTTACAAGGCACGCCCACTTTTACAAGTTAGGCTCACAACAAAAACGTAAAACATTGGGTTAGGGGGGAGTGGGCGTGGGAATGTTGTGTAGCGTCATTTGCGAGTAGGCGTTCTTTGTAGTGGGCGTGGTTTGCAATGGGCGTGGTTTGTAGTCTTGCAGGACACAGACAGACTCTTCTCGGCAACACGGCAGAAACTGGTCTCCAGCCCAACTGGGGGCAGTAATGCACCATGACTCTGCTTAACAACCGTCGCTAAGAACAACAGAGAAAGAATTGGAGGCCTCTTCAATTTTTTTTTTACAGCTTTTTTCTGACATTGAATTACAGGTTAATCGCTGAGAAGAAGGTTAGATCGTATTGACCGTACGAGCGGCTCGATGTCTAAAGACAGTCGGCACGATGGGCGTCGGCGCGGCGGCGCTCAGCACCGGGCCGGCCAGAGAGCGGCTCCGAGCGGGGACGCCAGAGAGAGATCCGGCAGTAACAGCTCGGGCTCCTCACACGGAGGAGGTAAAGGCAGGAGCGCCTCCATCAACGCTGCCCTAAAGGTAACGCTGGCACCACTTGCCCTCTTAGCTAGCTGCGAGGGTCTGGATGAACCACAAGACATGTGGGCTTGGGCTGACCTTACACTAGCTAGCTGTTTAAGTTAACTCTACACGTTCAGAAAGTTGAGAAAATTTAGCTTAGTTAGGCGAACACAGTGTGAATGCCATTACTTAATTAACTACAGAGTGAACTTACCAGGTGTTTATCTAGCATTTGTGTATATACAGCTTTATTCTCTTCCCAGTCAAGAGCTTTGTGATTGTATTGGGCTTGTGTGAATGTGGTTTGTGGTCATCTCCAGTAATAATTGTATCAGGAATCCTGGAAGATCCACTTAGTCACTAGTTTATCGGTATGCCTGCCTTGTAGTTTATCAGGTGTGATGCCTTGTAGTTTATCAGGTGTGATGCCTTGTAGTTTATCGGGTGTAATGCCTTGTAGTTTATCGGGTACGCCTGCCTTGTAGTTTATCGGGTACGCCTGTTTTGTAGTTTATCGGGTACGCCTGCCTTGTGGTTTATCGGGTACGCTTGCCTTGTAGTTTATCGGGTACACCTGCCTTGTGGTTTATCGGGTACACCTGCCTTGTAGTTTATCGGGTGTAATGCCTTGTAGTTTATCGGGTGTAATGCCTTGTAGTTTGTCGGGTACGCCTGCCTTGTAGTTTGTCGGGTACGCCTGCCTTGTAGTTTATCGGGTGAGCCTGCCTTGTGGTTTATCGGGTGAGCCTGCCTTGTGGTTTATCGGGTGAGTCTGCCTTGTGGTTTATCGGGTGAGCCTGCCTTGTGGTTTATCGGGTGAGCCTGCCTTGTGGTTTATCGGGTGAGCCTGCCTTGTGGTTTATCGGGTGAGCCTGCCTTGTGGTTTATCGGGTACGCCTGCCTTGTAGTTTATCGGGTACGCCTGCCTTGTAGTTAATCGGGTGCACCTGCTTTGTAGTGGTGGAAAAAGATGTAATTGCATAAGTATTCAACCCTCTTTACTTGGAAACCCCCAGATTAGCTCTGGTGCAACCAGTTACCATCCAGTTCGCATAATTAGTTGACTGGAGTTTACCTGTGTGCAAATAAAGAGTAACGTGAGCTCAATATAAATACGCCTGTGCCTGGAAGAACCCAGAGTTTGTTAGAAAACATACCTAAACAAACATCATGAAGAATAAGGAGCTGTCAAAACAGGTCTAGGATAAACTTCTAAAGAAGTGTCAGTCAGGTTTGGTTATTAAAAAATACCCCAAACATCACACAGAGCACAAAAAAATGGAAAGAATATGACACAATCATGACTCTGCCTAGATAAGGCTATCCACCAACATCAGTGACTGCGTAAGAAAAACATTAGTCTGAGAAACAACCAAGAGGACAAGGGTAACTCTCATCACCACATTTCTACCAGCATGCTTCACTTTTTACAAACTATATAGACTTTCCCCTGCTTCAGTATTATGGGATATTCTGTGTAGGAACATGACCTATAGTCTCAATTACATCCATTTCAGTTTCAGGCTATAACACTATGAAATGTGGAAGAGTTTAAGGGGGGTACATACTTGTGCCAGACACTGTACTTTGAAGTTGCATGGTATTGTGTGGTGGTGGTGCAAGTGTATCGAGACTGTAGCTCATTTGTTTTCCTGAACAATGTGTGTTAATTTTCCTCGATCCCTTTGTCAGTGTCAGTTTCTGACCACAGCAACTCTGATGATTGGATGTTGTGTACTGAGGTGTTTGGTAGCTCCAGCAACAGTGTTGTGCCCAATACACTATCCCACTGTAATAACTGCTGCCATGTTAGTCACTTAGCGAGCAGAGTAGAGAAAGCATATTAGAACAGTGCTTAAGGCTAGTAATTTAATGATTTGTTTTTCTGTACTCTCCTACTCTTCTGATTGTGCACATATTGACTAGAACAGGAACTGATGACTTGTATAGAGTTATATCGTGCCAGAAATGGAATCACTTTACAGGTAACTTGGATATGATGGTACGATTCATAATATTATGAATTACAAGCAAATAAAAGCCATATTTGGACAGATTAAATTTACACAAGTTCCATCATTCCATTATTTCCAGGTGTTAGTCTGTGATACCATGTCGGTTTTCTTCTCCCTTGTCCCCCAGAAATTTGCAGACCAAATTATGTACTTTTTTTTTTTTTTGATGAACATTGTGGTGGTTTGATCATTTTATTCCTATCTGGATAGTCACCATTGTAGACAGAAGCTATATTTGGAAAAAAAAAAGACTGCTGTATTTAGTTGTCTAGTGACACATCAATGTTAATTTCTTAATTTGAGAAATCGGAAGGGTATAATCTCAGGTTAAAGGAGCTGTTCGCTTCCTTGTAGCTAATAGCTGCAAAAGAAATAGAATTTATTTCTAAATAAATTTCTAAAGATTACACAAATGAGTCAATAATCAGGGTCCCTGGAGGACTAGTGGTTAGGCTACAGAGCTCTCACCGCTGCAGCCTGGGTGCGATTCCCGGCCAGGGAACCAACCCGGCCCCTGGGGTTGCGTTCAACAGTGCGCTCTCAGTGCCAGTCCCAAGTCTGGATAAAATTGGGGAGGTTTGCTTCGGGAAGGGCATCCGGCGTAAAAGAAGTTGTGCCAAATGAAATACACGGACCAATGTCCCCTAACAGGAGCAGCCGAAGGAGGAACGACACAAATGAGTCAATAATGTTCTCTATATACAAACCATGAATACTTATAAAACAACATATGAACATGTGTGTTTGTCATATGAAAATCTGAGTTTGTAGGAAAAATAACCTTGCTGAAACTCGCTTGTCCTACATTTTATCTCAGTGGAGACTTAAAAAATGTTACTACAGACATCACCCAGTGAAAGTAATCCTGTACAGATAGAGCATAAAATAATTTTATTTACAAACTTACTGTCTCTTTCTTATTACCTGCATCAGCTCGACTATAATGCTGCGTTACCCCCAGACCTGTGAGGTGGACTCCTAGTTATACTCTAATTATTAAATTAAAAAAAAAAAAAATTTTAATCACTTGACAGTTAAACTCTTTCAGTGGAGGTTTAGAAATAGTAGTTGTTTCTAAAATATGAAGCTGCACATAGTTTGGTGTTTCTCCACACAAGCATCAGGACTAGGTTGGTGTTGTGGTGCAAAGGCTGGAACTGGGGTGATGAACAATTTCGATGAACAAACTGTGGCAACATTTTAGATAAATATAAATAGTTTGCTATTTGTGGTATTTAAAATATTAAAGTTCAATATTCATTATGTCTAGGAGAATTTGTTTTTGCATTAGAAGGGCTGCCTGAGCCTTATGCCTAGCCTCACTAAACACCAAACTTTCAAAAGTGCCGAATTGCTGTACTGCTCACACTGCACAACCTTTATCACTTCTGTTGATAAAGATTGTGATTGCTTTTTTTCATGCCCGCTTGTCTGTTGCCCTCCATCTTCCAGTGGCGTCGCTGTGGTTCACCTTGTTTCAGCATGGCTTTGTTTACATGCCCCTGTTCAGCATGAGTCATGTGCTGCTAAGTCCAGTTAGATGCAGTGTGTGTGCGCTTGTGTGCGCGTGCGCTTGTGTGCACGCGTGTGTTCCTGGCACATTGACACACATAGACTGAGCCCTCCAGCAGTGAGTGGGCCGATGTGTCATGTACACATGACTGCATGCAGAGAGATGAGAGTGAGAGGAAGAGAGCGAGCAAGCTTTCTGTTTTTCTGCTGTTTGAACAGGCACTGTGAGGCAGAGAGAGAGAGAGAGAGAGAAAGAGAGAGAGAGATAATTTAACAGAACAGCAGATGACAGCAGAGAGGCAGTTTGCAGCAGTAGCGGCTGCGGCGTCGGTCTGGCAGGGACAGTGCGCGCTCAGCATGGCAAAAGCGCAGTATTTATAGGCTCAACTCTGATTAGCAGAGGAGCATGCAGTACCCTCTGCTATCCTGATTGGTGGAGAAACTGACATAGCCAGCTGAGCGGCTATTTTGGTCCTGCTGTCAAATGACGATGTCACCCTGCGTGTGCAGTGGCTACGATGCCAGCTAGGGGCAAGCGGGTCATGTGAAGTTTGCAGCAAAAGTATGTCAGTGCCGAATGAGGACAAAGAACCTGCTTACAGACTCTACTTCTACTCTGTATGTACCTTCAGATCTTGTTTCTCGCTGTCCTTTTCTCTTTCTGTCCTGCTCTGCATGCCTCCGTGCTTAGACCTGCTTATAGACACGAAACCTTATCCCTGCTGCCTCTGTGACCACTCAGTTGACTGCCTTTCTGTGTGCTGTGTGTGTGCGTAGAGGCTTTTAACAAGTGGCACCCACTTCCTTACGGGGGTCATGTTATTTTATAGTGGAGAACTTGTGCATGTAAAAATGGAAATTGCTGTCACGTGCACGAATAACATGACAATCTAGGCAATATTTTTGTTTGTTATATGGCAAGTAATTGTTTTAGGCATCTGCTCAAAACCATTAGATCAACGGCTGTATGCTTATGTAACATAACTGGCAAAAGCCTGAACAAGAAAAATAGCTGCATGATGAATCATATTGTAATAACTTGGCTTGTGCGGTATTGATTTTTACCTGCTTGTGATCTGCAGTTTTAAATAATTTGCATAAACTGTTTAATCATCCAGAACCAATAGCCTAAAAAAAACGTGAGAAAAACAAGTACTTCTGCAATTTCAGGTTTAATAAGAGGAGAGAGCGTTATGAGCAGCTGTGCAGTTAGGAACTGCTTACCGGCAGTGGCAATTGTGAAAACTCACCTGGGTGGGGGATTTTTAGCTGATAAGGTGCAGTAATGCACAGTAAACAGTAGCAAAACCTATAACAGTACAATTTCAATATACTCCTTTTAAAAATCGCTTGTCTGATATCGACATGGCTGACATTTTCACCCATTTGATGCTGCTGCTTAGTGTTTGAATGCACATGAGCGCTGACCAGTACAGAAGAGCAAAAAAACCCCCAATAAAACAGTATTTAATCACTTTCTAATTATCATCACCCTTATCATCATTTGTCAAGTGTTAGGTCTGAGAATTTGTTGTAAGCCTATTTAATCTAATCTTCATTCTTTTTTTTCTCTCTTTTGCCTGAAAAATGATTATTGGTTTCCCCAATTAATTAACCTTATACCACGCTGCTGTTGAATTCTCAAATCTAATTGGTCAGAAGGTGTTAATTAATTTTCTATAACATCATGGCTCTGCTGTCAACACGACCGACTGTAATTTGAATGATGTACATTTATGCACTGATCAGCCATAACATTAAAACCACTGACGGGTGAAGTGAATAACATTATCTTTTTACAATGGCACCTGTCAATCAATGGGATATATTAGGCAGGAAGTGAAGTTCTCAAAGTTGATGTGTTGGAAGAACGAAAAATGGGCAAGCGTAAGGATATGAGCGACTTTGACAAGGGCCAAATTGTGGTGTTCCCAGTATACAGTGGTTAGTACTTACTAAAAAGTGGTCCAAGGAAGGACAACCACTGAACCAGCAACAGGGTCATGGGTGCCCAAGGTTCAATTTTTGCGAGTGGGGAGCGAGGGCTAGCCCGTCTGATCCGATCCCACAGAAGTGCTACTGTAGCACAAATTGCTGAGAAATTTAATGCTGGCTATGATAGACAGTTGTCAGGACACAGTATATCACAGCTTGCTGCGTATGGGGCTGTGTAACCACAGACCAGTCAGAGTGCCCATGCTGACCCCTTTACACCGCCGAAAGCACCTACAACGGGCAGGTGAGCATCAGAACTGGACCATGGAGCAATGGAAGAAGGTGGCCTGGTCTGATGAATCACGTTTTCTTTTACATCATGTGGATGGCTGGGTGTGTGTGCATCGCATACCTGGGGAAGACATGGTGCCAGGATTATTTTCCTGTTCTAGCACACCCCATTGTTTTTTTTATTCTTTACTAGAGATGGCACCGATTTGATACCCAGTATCCATATCGTGTTGATACCAGCAAAAAAATTTGCAATGTAAGTGATTTTTGGGTGAAAGAGTTTAACTGTGAAGTGATTCACTTTATATATAAAAAAAAATATTTTAAAGCTTTGTAGTTTTTAAAGACAACAGTATTAAATGGGTATCGGCTGATACTCAAGGTTTCAGGATTGGAAAAGAAAAAGAGTTATTGTGCCATCTCTATTCCTTACATAATCAGCTGTGAAATTGCTGAAATAACAAAAGTGTCTGTGTGTGAGATTAAAGCGTAACTGTTAATTGGACAGATGTGAAGCCGATTTGACATCAGGCACAGCTGGAATTCAAACTGACACACATTCTGTCAGTGTATTTTTAAACAGGAAATTTTTTACATAAATTGAATAGAATAGAATAGTAGTAAGTCCTAAATTCTCACTGACTGGCGTTGGCGTTTATTGGCTCTGCTGCAGTTAATCGCATATGAAGGTTTCTGCCTCATATAGATTGTTATAACAAGTCATACAAGTTAACATTCCTATATTTTACAAAACATTTAACATATATGAAGCAGTTTTATTTAGCTTGAAGCCTTATTAGTTTAAAGGAATATAGATGTGTAATATAGTCTACAATAAAAAAAGAAAAGCATATTTTCTGATTATTTAAAATAATGTGCAATAAATCTTCCCAAAATGGTTAAAATATTGTTATGAATCAATACTGAGTAAAATAATTGTGATTATTTCAGCCATTTTAACCATTATCCTGCAGTCCTAGCAGCTGCCCTGTGATGTCTGCCAAAGTTCAGGAAACCATGACTAAATATTTACTGTTGACCAGCGTCCTGGCAGGCAGCGTGGCTGTGCTTCCCCCTCCGCACAATATCGCTTCCTGTGCATTTCCAAATCATTTACATTTTTTTTGTTTGTTGTGCTGCTCTGATAGGATAGTGAGAGGGAGAGAAGGCATGAACAGAGCTTGGAATGAAGATGATGCTTTGCTGCTCTAAAGTAGGTCAGTTGTATATGTAAGCCCAGGGACATCCAGATTGTAGCAGGCCGGTGACTGTGTGCTCTTTCTGTGTGTGTGTGTGTGTGTGTGTGAAACCTAATGAATCTATTAGCAGATACATGTTTTTTTTTTTTTAAGTATACAACCAGTGGACTGGTTTTCATTGAAGAATTTCAGCTGAGGACGTCTTATTAGGTGTATTATTAAGCAGGGTGGTTGTTTGCTTGATTGCTGGTTGCCAGCTGCTGTAAAGAGGAGAATGAGACATTATTCTAGCATAATGCTGTGTTATGTAAAGCTTATGACTGACAGAATCATTGTGTGATCCAGTCACGACGTCAAAGCTCATACAGTAGATGAGTCACTTTTCAGCATGCATTATACACTGTTATACCAGAGCACTGTTTATTTCTTAAATCTGATTGGGCGAAAGGTGTTGATTAATTTTCTATAACAGCACGGCTCTGATAGTAGTGCTTTACAGTAATGTTTATATTAATGTGCTCGTCCTAATACATTATTGCTTCTATAGTAACAGCTGTTTCACAGGGATGTGTATGGTGGATGCTCCATATAATCGAATTATAATAATTATAATAAAAGTGTTATCCAACAAAGACAATGTATGGTTCTTGATGAGGTGAAGTTGTTTATGGGTGTCAGTGATTTGTCATGGTGAGTAGGGGTGGGCGATATGACAAAAACATCATATGATTCTTGAAGGCGTTTCTATGCTACATGATATGTATCACAATATATAGGTTTGCTAAAAACTGCCAGAAATACAGCTGTTGCATTTTAAAAAAAAAATAAAAAAAAAACTGTTAAAAATAACAATGAATTTTTTTTATTATTACTGAACAATTTATTAAAAAAGACAAATATTTAACACTGAAACAGAGAAAAAAAATCTTTACCATTTTTATAACATCATCTCAGCTGTTTCCAGTCAGTTTTTAAATATTTAAAAAAAAAAAAAAAAAATCTACAGTGTCTCAGAAAAGCATATTAGTGACATGATTTATCATGATATCGATGTTATATCATCATATCGCCCAGCCCTAATGGTCAGTAAGTTTTCCACCACAGGAGAGTCTTCAGGACAGAGTGCTTTGCGCTTTCTGGTTTCTCAGCAACATGACGAGATGAGAGTTGCCAAAATGGTATAGCATAAGTGTTAACAGGAACTAATAGAATAATTTTATTGTCATTCTACAAGTACTGTCTACTATTAGTATACATTAACAAATCTACAATGCGGTCATTAACAGTGAAAGTTGGTTTATAACAATAACTTGGCTCACGGACATTCCACAACATGGAAATATAACTATAAGCATTTTAAAATGTAGTATAAAAGGAATAATTCTTTTTAAGAGGAATGTAGCACTTTGCAGCAATCTGAAAATAATCGACTTTGGGTGTTCACGTTGTCTCTTATTCTTTTCTTATCATGCATATTTAGATTATCGCAATACTTAAAGAGATTTATATAATGTGTAATATGTATTATAATATTTATGTTTGCTAACTAAGTGCCTGCAGTAAAGCGACGTTTAATTTAAAAATTATGCTTTCAGTATATAATGTCTACAAAATTATATATTTTTAACATGAAAAAGGAGTTGAAATGAACCGTTTGGAAGTAAACATGAATTTCAGCCTCAGGTATTCAGCTTGTCATTACTATGTGTTAGATAAAAGCAGTAACGAGAACCCTGAATGTACTGTGTAAGTATCAGTCAAGTAAAATTATAATTGTTTTAAATGGCTACTTTGCTTTGCCAACATTGCAGTTAGTGGGTTGCATTACTGATGCAGAATACTAAAAGAACCATTAACAAAATGACTGGCTTCTCAAAGTGGCTCTTCATGCTTATGGAGTGCAAAACAGATTGGCTTTTGTCGTGCATTCATGTATTCCTGACCCATACTGAGAGATGATGTTCGAGAGAGGAGTTGAAGAGGGAGAGAGAAGTGTACCAGTAGAACAGAAACCCTTACACTGTCATTCAGAAAAGGTGTAAAGTAGATTGAATGTGTAATTATAAAGCACACACTGCATGACTGTTATACAACCAGTGCTGAGAACATTTCTCCCTAATTAAATATTTTTCATGGAGGAACTATGCGAAAATGTCCTCGTCCACAGCGTGAGTGTGAGACGTTCCTCACAGGCTCTGTTATGAGTGCTTTCTACTTGTAGGTGTTATTGTGAAACGGAAAACACTCTGGTGTCTCCCTTGGCCTGTGCAGCGCTCATAGAAAGCCACACGCCCACACACACGTGCTAGCTGAAATGAACAGTGTTCTGAGCTGAACACTTCACTGGCTTTCACTGTTGTTCTAGTTCATTCAGTGATTATCAACCAGACTGTGTGCATTAATCATTACCTCATCTGTGTGCATTAGTCACCTATTGAAGTGTTGGATAGTATACCTACACCAATGTTTACCTCATTGGGATAGTTCGTCCATTGTGTTACTGTGAATCTCAGAGCAGTGTTTCCAACAGGAAGCACTAGATATGGTGTAAGGACAGAGGTTTGGTTTTGCAGATTGGGTGATGCTTAGAGGGGTGACGATGGTTAAGTAAGGCGTATAACATGACTGGACATGCTGTTATAGGAAACTGTTCAATACCAGGGTGGTTACTACCTTGAAGTTGATTATTTTCCAGCAACAGCATGTCCTGAAGTAAGTCTGGACAGTATGACTGTGAATATTGATATCTGATCACCTGTGTCACAATACACTTTATTATCACCGTATCATTTTAGAACATTTTTATGTATTGTTTTAAATAACAGTTACAAACTCTGAATGAAAGAGATATTTATTGTGCTTTTTTAAATCTTTGAAAATATTCTTTAAATTAATGAATTTTTAAAAGTGCAAAATGATATATTTTTTATAGATTTAAAAATTTCTTTCCTCCCTTTCAGTGACTTTGCTGTAAAAACTTTAAATAAACGTATCAACTCAGATTTTTTCAGTGATGTTTTATCAAATCAGCAAAACATCACTCTTTCGCTGCTAGTTTGTTAGCAAGCCTTTAGACCTGTATTGTGAAATTGTATATATTGTGTATTTTAAAAATGTATTAAAAAAGTATTGTGATATTTTTGCCACCCCAACATCCCAAATGTTTTATTCCTGTTACACCACAGCAATTTGCCAACAAATATTTTTAAACAATTTATTAAAGAATGACACAGCATTGAAGAGTTGTATTTAATGTTGTGGAACATTAATGCTGTGGAGACAAGTTAGTTGTTTTTATCACTTTCATTATAACAGCTTGTCATATTACCAAGAAACCTCAAAGCGTATACTCCTCTGTCCTGAAGAATGCGTTGTGGTGGAAAACTTAATGACCATTACAAATTGCTAACACTGGAGATGCTAAAAGTTCTTCCTTAAATGTTAATGAAAACATCTCCTCACAGAAATCTTCACCATATCAATGACTATAATTCTTTGTTACATTACAACATGTTTGTTAAAATCTGTTTATTAGCAGTGCAGGTTATGTGGAGTGTCCACAAGTTCCTGTGAATGAGCTGTTTCCATAGAAACTATAACATATTAGAACAATTAGTATAACATTGTGATTTGAATTATAGCCCAGGGAAAATGTATCAAGAAATATTAAATATAAACATGTACACTCACACCTGCATACTAACATATGAACATTAAACTTGCGTTATCCTTGAACAATAGTTTTGGACGATTTCTTTGTCTTTCTTCCTGTGTATGATATGAGTGCAAAATTAAAAGAAAACAAAAAGATTGAGTTCCCTCCCATGTTTCAGTTGTTATATTTTCTTGCTTTAGCAAGGCTGTGGTGCAGAAAGGTGCACATCTTAACATTTTCTGTGCTTTGTGCTTTTTTCATGGGAATGCAGAAAACAACGGCTCGCTAATGACTGCAGTTAAGGCAGAATTTGCCTCCTGCACATAAGCCAGAGATTAGATTTTATTATTATTCATTATAGCTAGAGCAACTGCTGAACCATTGTATTGAAGAATTGTAGGTCTTGTAGCTCATGAATTGTGGCTGTAATGTGAAGTGCCTGCTACATAGGCTTAAATGTTTGATTTATATAACCTTAAAAGATGACCAATATTAAAATTAATTCTAGCAAATTACTGTTTTTTTTTTTTTTCTTTACATATGAATAGATCACAGTGTTTGTTTAAGGAGCTTAATCGGCTCACGAGGTTAAACAATATCAAAAATACTGTTGAGTAAAATTAACAAATGGATAGAAAAGCATTAGTTGATGTTTTGAAAAAGTCAGCAGTGCACTAATACACCATGAGTGTATTACAGCAGTGAAACTGTGACACCTTAACAAACATATCATCAGTAGAAAACAGAGCAGAAATGGTTTTACATGACAAGAACTTTTAATTGTGCTACGAGTTGTACCTGTTTTCTAACTGAAGATACCAGCTGAATGTAATGTTCTGTTAAGGCAGGCTGTATTGGGCACTGTAACTTTTATGTTCCAGGATATGTGAGATTTGAACAGATCTGTGTGTGTTATTACTAACTCTTCAGTTTACACGTTGCTGTTTTGCAGGCCTCCTTCCAGCGCTCCAACAGCCATGACAAGGTGAGGAAGATCGTAGCAGAGGAGGGACGTGCCGCTCGCAACCTCATTGCCTGGAGTGTGCCTCTAGAGAACAAGGAGGAGGAGGGCAAATACACACACACAAATGGTATATTCTCAAGCAAAACCTGTGACATACACATTCCCACATTTACAGAATGCCAACGCAGATTACCAGCTGAGCTGCTCCCTCTACTGTAGACGGCATTTGCAAAGCAAATGCACTGTACATGGGGCTGGGCAATATTATGATAGAACATGAATGCTGTGATAAATTACAGAGAATATGACACCATTGTGACTGTAATACATACACTGTATGGCCAAAAGTTTGTGGACACCTGACCATCATATGTGGTTCTTCCCCAAACTTGCCACAAAGTTGGAAGCACACTGTTGTATAGAATGTCTTTGTATGCTATAACATTACAATTTCCCTTCCATGGAATTAAGACGCCAAAATCTGTTCCAACATGAAAATGCCCCTGTGCACAAAATGAGATCCATGAAGACATGGTTTGCCAAGTTTGGAGTGGAAGAACTTGAGTGGCTTGCACAGAGCCCTGACCTCAACCCCACTGAACACCTTTTTTGATGAACAGGAACGCAGACTGTTCACCAGGCTTACTGGACCTAATGCCCTAGTGGCTGAATGGGCACAAATCCCCATAGCCACACTCCAAAATCTATTGTAAAGCCTTCCCAGACGAATGGAGGCTGTTAGAGCAGAAAAAGGGGGACTAAATCTGGAATGGGAAGTTCAAAAAGTACATGAGTGTATGGTCAGGTGTCCACAAACTTTTGGCCATATAGTGTAGCTGTCTAGATGCTGAAATCTATTTTTTATACCTGTTGCTTTATTCTTCTTCCTTTTTCATGTTAAATAATTAATTTTTGTAAAAGTAATTTAAAATATCTTTAAGCCCCTCATTTCATTTATTTGTGTTTAATGTGGATCTACTCTTTTCTCACTGTTACAATATATTCTACACTGTTTTATTCTATACACTCACTGGTCACTTTTTTTCTATACAGGAACATCTGTAAATTAGTGCATTCATGCAAATATCCAATCAGCAAATCATGTGGCACCAGCACAATACATAAAATCATGCACATACAGGTCAAGAGCTTCAGTTAACATTTAGATCAGACATCAAAATGGGGAAAAATGTGATCTCATTGACTTTGAACTATCTTTCAACTATCTTTGAAGTGATAGTTGAAGACTGGAACAACGTCACCTGGTCTTTTTACGATCTTCAGCTGTCTAGTTTTGGAGAGCCTGTGGTGACGGGAGTAGAACCTGATGTGGAGTACTGCTGTTGTAGCCCATCTACCTCAAGGTTTGACACTCTGTGCATTCTGTGATGCTTCTCTGCTCACCACGGTTGAAAAGATATGAAAAGTTATTTGAGTTGCCATAGTCTTCCTGTCAGCTGCTCACTGGATGTTATTTGCGTTTCGCACATTCTGTATAAACTCTAGATACTGTTGTGTGTGAATACTCAAACCAACCCATCTGTTGCCACGGTCAGATTCACTGTGAGCACGTTTTTCATGTGTGACATGAGCATTAACTGAAGCTCTTGATCTGTATCTGCACAATTGCATACAATGCTGTGAAGTCACATGATTGGCTGATTGGATGCTTGCATAAATGTACAGGTATTCCTAATAAAGTGGACGGTGATTGTATATAATGTGTTGTGAAAATGTCTTCAAGTTTTATATAATATTATATTATATTTTGGAGTTTTTTTGGGATATTATGTGTGTGTACACGCTGTCACAGATTCTCTGGCTCTTCTTCTGAATTAAGGGGGGTCTTCATAAGGGGGCTTTTATCACTTATTTCAGTGTGCATATGTATTCTGATCAACATCAGTGCACGAACAGAGTACAGTCCTGAAGAAGCAATGAAGCTCACGTACGTTTAGAAGTTCCTCCTTGGTCAGAGAATGTTCTGAAGTCACTCTCTTGAGATCCAGATTACTACCTTGTCTCTTTGATGCACTCCTGATGTACCCCTGATCTTCATCATTCATCTCAGCATTATTAGTCATTTTCACTCGACAGCCCACTGGATTGTGGTTCTTAGGTTGTTTTCTTGCTCATTAAAGATAGTTGGATATGTTTAGATACAGCTAACCATTACCACTGATTGTGTGACTGCATCATATGGTAAATTACGTTATAGAATGATTCTTCATTCTTTTAATGCCTTCAGACATGCTCTTGCTCTCTTAGTGCTTGCTATATACTCCTTCATCTTTTTTACTCAATTTTCCAGTAAATTTGAATGCTGGTTAGGTTCAGTTTTCATGCACATTTATTCATTTGTGGACACTTTTATGCAAAATGCCTCAAAATTGGAGCTGAATCCAGTCAAAGCAGAAATTCATAGCAATGTTGACGTTTTTTTTTTTTTGTTTTTTTTGGAGCCCACACTTTTTCAGAGTGTAACCTAGAGGTGGTTAAGTTTATGTATATACAATAACTTGAAATAATTGTCTAATATCACAAACCACAAATTTAAATAGATATTTTAACCACTAGGCATAGTGGTTAGCACGTTTGCCTCGTACCTCCAGGATTGGGGGCTCAATTCTGACCTCTGCCCTGTGCATGTGGAGTTTGCATGTTCTCCCTGTGCTTCAGAGGTGTACTCCCCCAGTCCAAAGACATGTGTTTTAGGCTGATTGGCATCGCTAAATTGTCCGTAGTGAGTTAATTGGGGTGTGTGTGTGCGCAGTTGTGCCCTGGGATGGGCTGGCACCCCGTCCAGGGTGTCACCTGCCTTGTGCCCCGAGTCCCCCTGGGCTCCCCGTGACCCTGTGTAGGATAAACTGTACAGAAGATGGATGGTGGGGTTTTAGGTATGGCTTAGTATGCCAAATCTGGTATATAATGAAAGAGAATATCACAGCATGTTCTAGCATTCAGGAGTGGTACAAGCACAAAACTGTCTTGTAACACTATAAATGGTGCATCTTACAAGCTAAAGAATGGTGATTTGCATGTCCAGGTAACACGCAATTGCAAGCATAAAGCATTATTCATGCTTTAGGGGGTATGTTAATCACAAGGTTAAAGTTGTGGTTTGTATTGTTTAAAAGGGGTTATAGACTTATAATAATCATATAATTACATAGCTATCATTGAAAAATTGTGATTTGTAGTATAGCCGTGCGGTGTATCTTGTTAGTTTCTGTATTTCAGGCTTGTGTTTGCAGTTTTTCCAGCTCATAAATTGGCTACAGGAGTTGCTTGGAGTTGCTTAGCTCTTCCTCTTGTCTTTATAAGGCAACTTGTAATGCATACATATGCTGCATTCAACTAAATGCTCATAACACAGCCTTTTCCACCCTTGTCTATGAACCTTGCCCAGCTGCCTACACAGAAACTCTGGATGGTTTCCTAACAACTCCATTCAGCACATGACATCATAACAGTCGGTAGTAAATAACCTACCACTTCTCTACGTTTAAATGAAATTATAGCACTATTTGCTTAGATCAATCACCATACACACATTATTTCTATTAAATCTATAATATTGACCGTGCAGTTTGCTGTAGAAGGTAAATGCATAATGAGCATTAAAGTTATCAATCATATCACTAACATTAGCTAGTTAACTTGCTGCTATTTCAGGAGCATTTGGTGCTTGGAAAGAGCAAACAAAAGACAAGCCTTCATGGAGGCGTCCTTTTATTTCCCCTACTTCATAACTTACTCAGATGCTTGGAGGTCAACAAAATATGTAATTCTGTGTTAAAGGGAGCCAGGATGATGGAGTCTTGCCAGTATTTTCATTGCAGTTTGCCTCACATTCAGCACAGTCGAAATGATCAGTGGGCTTGTTTTAGGTTATGAATGTCCTCTTGAAGCATTTGCTTTTAGAATTTAAATCAAATAGAGACGTGCTTTTCACTCTGTGCAGTTCCCTCAAGCAAAATGACTCAATCATGACAAAAAGCTGACTTTTATGCTTAACATATGCAATATTCTTAATACTTACAGGAAAGTCAAAGGCTCACAACAACAGCAATGCAAGAGCTCAGCGAATCAACTCTGGACAACATAGGAACAAAAAACAGGTAGGGATTCTTGTACATAGTCTTCATCTGAAATGCCTGTTCACCACTAGAGGGCAGCAAAGACCAGCTTTCTGTGGGCTGAGTGAGGCTAGGCTTCTTTACAATTTATAAGATGTTTTATTTTTTTTTTGTAACGTAAGTCTTAGTAAACTAATAGTAAAAGTTGCTATGTGTGTTGGCTTAGCCTATGGGGCTGGACTGCAAAGCTGCAGCAGGATCCATGCTGGAGAAAGGAGCCGAGAAGAGCCCCACTAAAGCCAGGCAGCCACGCAAAGTAGACCTGAGGGCCCGTTACTGGGCCTTCCTCTTCGATAACCTACGCCGGGCTGTCGATGAGATCTACGTCACATGTGAATCAGACCAGAGCGTTGTGGAGTGTAAGGTAGGAGCCTAATCACTTTTCTGCCACAATAAATGCTTCACGTGGTAACTTTTCAGTGAGTGGTGAATTGTCAAATCCAGGCACATTGACTTGGTACAAAAAGACATTCAGAATTATGTGATGAATTATGACTAAAAATCTTTACAGAAACTTTTCAATAAGCTTTTATGATTATAGGCCACTTTCTTATCCATTAATCTGTTTGCCTGCTTTGGATCAGAGGGAAATTTGTACTTTTGCCTAGGTTTCTATTTGGTCTGGGAAAGCAAGAAACATTCGCTGAGGGTCATTTGAGAAGAAGCAGGACTGGAAATGTGTTTGCAAAAATTGTTCATTCATTGGTCAGAAATGATGGCGGCAGAAAATGTAAACAAACTTTTTTTGAAAGCACACTCATGTAAACTGTGCAAAGAGATGGAGCTGATGATAAAAAAAAGGAAATGTTATTTGTGTTATTATTCCAGTAATATATTTTGTGAAGTGTATCCAGCATTTATTTTATGTGTTCTTCAGCCTAGACATCTAGAATATTTCTGCAGTACTCCAGCTTGTACTCAAGCAGCCCGTAATACACCGCATGTTTGGTTTACTTCCTGTATTGATGTTCATACTGCAGCCAAACTGTGTTGTTTCACTTGGAATTGGACCGAGAGCATTTCTTGCAAGCAGCCCCAGACTAGTAGTTTTGGTCACACTTGCCCAAATGATCAACACCAAGATGAAAAGCTCAACGGAGTTTGATTCACATGTGCTAAATACCGCATATCTGAAAGTGCCGGTTTTGTTATAATTCATTCATATTTGAAAAATTCCTTAAAACTTGACCAGCCAAAAACTTTTCACTGACCTAAAGATAACCCAATGCTGTAAGAAATATTCCTTGAGAAAGTTTTGCACTGCCCTGCCAAAGCTAATCCACCAAGAAGGGAGTGCTGCCTAATTTCTTTGGCATTTTCATGTTTTTTTTCTGCCCAGTGCTAGGTCACTGAGAGGAAAGTCTGGCTGACCTCTCAATAAAGATTCCTGATAACCCTGTCTCTACTCTTCAGGAATGTGGATTGGGCTTTGGCAGTCAACAGTCAATCAGATTTACTACTACCCCATGGTCATGGAGGAAATGATGTCAGATACTGGAATGTCTCTCAGAGTAAACTTCTTGATAGGAATTACCTTTTTCAGGCCCAGTAGGACTTGGCTATGAAAACATGAGTAAGAATGGCACAGCGGTTGTTTCAGTCTGTGACCAGTAGAGGGAAATGAAGGGTTGAGCCAGTTGGATTTTTGTCGAGTTTCCCTCCTCCTTTCAACATTCCTTTTGTTTTCTGGTTTGTGTCAGAGAGGGCTTTGAAGGTGCGCTGGTGAGAGAATTATCACTGGCCGCTCTCTAGGGCCTTCCTGGAGGGAGTGCAGATTGATGACGGTGTGTAAACAAAGTTCGCCCTACTCCTCCCCCATTTTTCTGTGTGTGTGCGAGGAGAGAGCAAGCCCAGAGCTTCAGAGTGAGGGGTCTATCAGATGACGTCTGATAACACTGTTTTAAACAGAACAGGAATCCCTGGCGTTGTTGTTACTTTGGCCTTACAGAAGTAGGGGCAAAAGCAGGACCATGTACTGCCGTTAGCTAAGCTAACACACGCACCAGTCAGCCACACAAACATTCCTACAGTGCTTTGGTTGTCTCGCCAGGCCCATGTTACCCTGCGGCAGCTGCACATAGAGCCAGCTAATATAGTGCGGTGTGCACTGGCATGGCCATGCCTCCACACAGCATGCCATGTGTTTACTCTGGCTGGCACACAGTGCTGTAGTGCTTGATTAGGGCTCCTGCTGCGTATTCCTCTGTGTTCCGAGTTCTAGATTGGCGTGTAATCTTGAATCATGGTGAATATGGTTCAGATGAGGACTGGTAGTGTGTGTGTGTGTGTGTGTGTGTGTGTGTGTGTGTGTGTGTGGCTGAATGTGACCCCTTGAGGTCTGCTCATTGACAGTAGCTCTGTATGCACCATCCATGTGGAACTTTGCCGGGTGCACATGCGCTACTGTTCACACTTCTCCGTATGGACTGTGAATCTAGTAAATGCTGCAACACAGTAACGCTAATGTGAACCTCTTGATGAGTAAATTGTCTACCCAGTGGAAAGATGGACAGCGTGCAGGTTTGCAGTTCCTGGTTTGGTGATATAGTGCAGTGTAAGGATGTGACTGAATACAAATATGTTATTCAGAATGAACAGATGATGTGTTCTAAACGGATTCAAATAGGAGTTGGCCAGAAAGATTCACAGGGCATCTAGTTGTGTCTGGTTGTTAACTTTGGGACTAGGATCGTGTGGGATACAGTAAAAAAGTTGTGCGAGTCGTGACATGAGTGTGTGCCATTGCAGGATGCATATACAGCATCCTTGGTAACTGCGGTGCTTGAAAGTACACTCATAGTTTGTTTATATTTTCAGAAATACACTATATGGCGAAACATATGTGGACACCTGACCATCATGGCCCTATGTGTTTGTTTAAACATCCCTTTCCAAAACTATGGGCATTAATATGGATTTAGCCCCGTTTTGCCGCTACAACAGCCTCCACTCTTCTGGGAAGGCTTTCCACGAGATTTTGGAACGTGGCTGTGGGGTTTTGTGCTGATTTAGTCGTAAGAGCACTACCAATGTTGTAAGGTCTAGCATGCAGTCAGAGTTCCAGTTCATCCCAAAGGTGTTCAGTGGGGTTGAGGTCAGGGTTCTGTGCAGGCCACTTGAAATTCACGCCAAACTAGGCAAACTATGTCTTTATGAACCTTGCTTTGCGCACAGGGGCATTGTCATGCTCGAACAGGTTTGGTCCCCTTAGTTCCAGTGAAGGGGAATCTTAATGCTACAGCATACAAAGACATTCTAGACAATTGCGTGCTTCCAACTTTGTGACAGCAGTTTCTGGACGATTCACTTATTGGTGTGATTGTCAGGTGTCCGCAAACATTTGGCCAGGTAGTGTAGAACCAGCTAACATCATTACAAAATACTGTGGGCAGGGGCAAACAAAAGTAATGACTGCATGAGTGTGATTTAAAGCACAGTTATGAACTTGTGTGATAGCTTAGGCTGAGGAATTGTCTAAGCCAATTGGCAGACCATATTGACATTGCTTTATGGCATTACTAATTTTTACAGTGTTTCTGGCATAATGGTAAGGTCCAAAAAAAAAAAAGATTCTGGTCTTTGGGTGTAAATACAAATACAGATTTTGGAGCAGTAAACAGATCGAGATTAGTGCCATTCTGTTTCACCCCTAGTGCAGTAATTCCCAAATTTGTTGCACATTATTTTTATTGCGCACAATCCAAATTTACTATTCAACCCTATCCATATATTAGGCTCATTATTCAAATTATTATTCAAATATTAGTGCTATAGACTTTTTTTATTCCTGGACTTTACAGCAACAGATCACATTAGGTCCAAGTTTATAAGAACTCAGGAATAAATATAGTAAATTAATAATAGTAGGTTGTGATTTCCACCAGTGTAACACTTTTTTTTTTTTTTAATTGCTTTATGGACCCCTGGAGGTCCCTAGGCCCCAATTTGAGAACCACCAATATAGTGTAGTGATACAATCTTAACCAATGAGATACCATTACTTTACATAATTCCTGATAAGGTCACAAAAATATTATTTCTTTCTGTGTACAGACCATATTGACACTGCTTTATGGCATTACTAATTTTTACAGTGTTTCTGGCATAAGTAAGTGTTTCATGGTAAGGACCCCCAAAAAATTCTGGTCTTTGGGTGTAAATACAAATACAGATTAAATATGGTAAATTAATAATAATAATAAATATATTAAATTAATGATAGTGGGTTGTGATTTCCACCAGTGTAACATTTTTTTTTAATTGCTTTATGGACACCCGGGGGTCCCTAGGCCATAGGGGGTCCCTGTAAAATATGCCACATGAGTTTTAACACATTCTTTTGTACTTTTTCCCCACATAAAGGCTGTAAGTGAAGTGAAGTGAAGTGAAATAATTTTTGAATTTTGAAACACATTTGCTTGACATTTTATGTGATTGTGTTAGCAGCAGCTCTTGAAATTTCATGTCATCTTTGCATACATAGCACATACGTCATGACACATGCTGAGGAAACCAAGTTAAGAAAAAAAAAAAGTTTATGGATCTAAAACGGATTGAAATTGGGTGAGATGAATTGATATTCTGAAGCTTATTGATGTAGGACAATTATGGAAAATATAATAATGTAATAACCAAGATAAACATTTACTTTGTTTCTTGCTATTTTTGTGATGGTCTAAAATTTTTTTTTTTTTGTCAAAACAACATGGAAACACATTTCAATTTGAGGCGGATGGCCTACAACAGCAGCAGACCAGTTCCACTCCTGTCTGTCAAGAACGTGGATCTGAGCCAACAGTTTTGTGTTGAGAGATGCTTTTCTGCTCACCACGGTTGTTATTTGAGTTGCTTTAGCATTCCTGGATGGTTTTTTTTTTCCTGCACCTTTCTTAGTAAACTCTAGAGAATCCCAGGAAATCAACAGTTTCTGAAAAAACAGCTTGTCTGGTACCGTCAACCATGCCATGGTCAAAGTAACTGAGATTACATTTTTCCCAATTCTGGTGTTTTGATATGAATATTAACTGAAGCTCTTGACTTGTATCTGCATGATTTTATGCATTGCACTGCTGCCTTATGATTGGCTGATTGGATAACTGCATGAATGAGCAGGTGTACAGGTGTTCCTATTAAAGAGGCTGGTGAGCGTATATGGACGTATGATTGTTATTGATAATATAAACCTACCCCAACCACGTTTGTTTATATGCAATATTGTGTTGTATCACATCATGATATTTTTCCCATAATGTCCCAGTCCTCTGTTTTAAAGCAGTGCTAGTACAGTTAGTTTAGTCCTCCTGGCTCACCAGTGTGTTTTAGTAGACATTGTTGATGCAGTAGAGGGCACTGAGCCAGTGCTTTATTCCTTTTCTCTTAGAGGCTTGATTGTTCCAGCAAGATGATTTATTCTCATATTCTAATAACGCCCACATCTTTAACCTGCAGCCCCACACCTAATTACTTCTTATCAGGCCTTTCTTCAAGCTCAAGTCCTGATTTATACCACCACAGCCTATGACGTGGCTCCTTTGTGTGTGTGTGTGTGTGTGTGTGTGTGTGTGCGCGCGTGTGTGAGAGAGAGAGAGACAGAGCGAGAGAGAGCGCATTCATGACTATGCATATTGTATACAAAAAGAGTCTGTACTGTGTAAAAAAAATAAATAAATAAAATAAAAAATAAATTCTACAATAATTGTAGAATTGCTCTATTGCCAGTTTGAAATTCTGGGAAAATAGGTAATAATTAGTACATAGCTAAAATAATGCTGCTATGACTATATTCTAATAATGCATATTACATATCGTTAATTGTATAAAAATAGGCTCCAAAAGCACTGTAGCAGCACAGCACAGTACTGGTTTTATTTATTTATTTATTTTTTTTTTTTTTATGTCCCTGCTACTAGATGATGGGCATTATGTTTTTGGGTTGTCTATGCGTGCGTTCGTCTGGCCGTACTGTGCATCTGAGATTCTTCTTAGTGTGATATCTCAAGAACAAGTGGTTGAGTGTTTGTAGGATTTGTATGGAATTATCATTGTAAGCAGGAGATGAACTGATTAGATTTTGAAATTGATCTAAACAGGGTCAAGGTCAGAGCAAGGTCAGATGTCTGAGACAGCTACAGTAGTTGGCAGCGGAGGCATCCCCGTTGACACAATTGTTGTCGAGTTCTACTTGTTCAGTCCTAGGTTATTCACTCATTCATTCATGAATGATGGATCCGGGAGTCAAGGGCTTATCCCAGGAATACACCCTGGATGGGATGCCGGTCCATTGCAGGGCAGCATGCACGCACATTCACACGCTCATCCATACCTACCGGCAATTTACTAGCACGTTTTCAGGAGGAAACTAGAGAACCTGGAGGAAACCCACATGGACATGAGGAGAACATGAAACACAGACAGTAACCCGAGCTCAGGATTGAACTGGGGAGCCCGGAGCCATGAAGTGGCGATGCTACCAACTGCACCACCAAAATATTTTTTTATTGCTAAATTTGGACAAAACATTGTATCTTATGTAATATTATTATTAATATAATAACATTGCATTATAGCTTATGCAATGATATTGCATTGTAGCTTATATAATAATATTGCATTGTAGCTTTTATAATATCGCAAAAACAGATTGAATACAAAAATGTTTAAACCAAGGGTAGAGCTATATAGGAAACCTGATAGGAGACCTCTTAGCTTGCTCAGCTATGTGGACATTAAACAACTGATTTGTAAGAGGATTACCTCAAAAATGTACTGTTATGTTTTTTTAACTGTTACTGCGCATTACTGCAGAATCACCTAAAATCCACCATCCAGCTGAGATTTTGCAATTGCCACTGCCTGCCAGCAGTTCACGACTACACAACTGGTAATTTTACCTCCCTCATGTACCCTCTTTAAACCTGAAATGGTGGAAGTGCTCATTTTCCTGTCTTTATTTAAGCTACTGGTTCTGGGTGATTAAATAATTTAGCACAATTTTTTTTTATGGTAAATTGTTAGCAGGGAACAATTAATATCAGAATAGCTTATCTAGTCCCAGAAAATAGTTTTGCACTCAAAACAAAAATGTCTTGTTCTTATCTTCCAGAGGGTATTGGGGCTATGTGAATGCGTTGTGAAAAAAACCTGTGAAAAAGTAGGTAGTGCAAGCAGCTGTGGTTATTTTGTCTGTGTGTATCTGAGTCCTGTGAAGCCTTTTGAAGCTTAGGTTGTCAAAGTCGTCATTCCCTGTGAGCATGACCACTGCTACCGTGTGTGCCAACCCTGACTTATGCAGCTTTCACTGGCTTCAGTCCTCTATTAACCAAATGTTCTGTGAAGCTTTCCTCTGAATTACTCCTCCCACCAGCTGATCCATCAATCTCACACGTGTGTTTCACAGCATCTCTGCCCTCCTTCTAGCTGCCAGTCCTTTTCATGTATTTAATGGTGCTTCTGGACATTTACCTGCACTGCATCTCTGTTCACACTTAAATAGTCTGACTCTCAGCTGGAGATTAGAGTTAGTCTTGGTTTTGGATTATGTTTTTTTTTTTTTTATCAGGATGGTCTGTGTTCGGCAGTTGTATTTAGGGCACTAGGCTAGTTCTGAAAGTCTATAAATGTTGGCTAGCTTCTCTAGATGGCCCAGAGGATTCATGTTCAGCTTTGCAGCCACACTGGCTCAGATGTCATGTCTTTCAGGGCAGGTTTGGCAGAAGTTGTCGTGCTAGGCCGGGGTTGAAGGTCTGAAGTAATCCATGCTGGAGCAGGAATCCACACTGAACTCTTGCTGCACGGCTTTGTTTAGGCTCAGGGATTCCCCAGAGTCGCCCTCCCTCCCGCAGATCGAATGTCGTGCAGACAATGAGATGCCGTCATCTGCCTCGCTCCCTTCGCCAGTAACTAGAAATGATTAGAGCCTCAATCAGATTTGCCAGCCCTCTCTTGCTAAACTAATTGGTAATTTCAGCTGCACCTCTTGTGGGGGACCAGCGAGGCAGCAAAGAGGGGTGGTGTTTTTTCCCTCCTTCCCTTTTGTCCTCTCTTGTCCTTTGTGAATGGAGTGATTCCTTGACTGTGCTCCAGTGACTGTGACCCTTCTTCGATGCCCGAGCCTGTTTGTCTACAGGAGCTGGAGGAGGTGGGGCGAGGTTTAGGGTTACAGGAGCCCCTCTGTTGGCCTGAAGATCAAGACCTCCACTGGGGCTCTGCTGTGACTTTGCGTCCTGTCTCTCCTGACTGGCTTCAGTAAAAGGCCTTTCAGATCAGCTGCAAAGGTCTGTGTTTCTGTCCCACGACAAGCTTGGCTCAAATTTACCTGAGACAGGGTGCTGAGGTGGAAAATCAGTCTGGTTTGGTGTTGTGGATTTTTGACTTTTTGGGACAGTTTAAAATGTGTCTTGCTCAGTAAATTCTCACTAAAGCACTAAGTGGTCGATGTAAATACTGATATTGACAAAGCATTGAGGTTGATAACTGATAAAATGCATCTATTGGATTGTAATTAAGCCCCTTTTTGGAAGTGAGATTAGCACATTACAGAACTCTGCATATAAACACTGCTGAAATACTTATCAAAGGTAAAATAAATATTTCACAATGTAAACAATGCATTATTATTATTATTATTATTATTATTATTATTATTATTATTATGTTCAATTTATGTGATGCTTTTTTAATAAATATTTTTTAAAAAAACCTCTCTAAAATGTGGAAAATTAATAATAAAGTTATTTTTGTAAGTAATTTGAGTGGATTTGAACCTGAATGGATTTGTTAGTTTTCAAAAATGTTTTATGCTTGCTGCATTTAACTTTTTTCACTCCCATAACTGCTACACTTCAGCATGAACAGGCATGGTTAACCTGCTGTGAAGTGACTGGGCGGGCTTACCTGCTGTATAGTGTATGTGTGGTTAACCTGCTGTACAGTATAGTGAATGGGTGTGGTTAACCTGCTGTGAAGTGACTGGGCGGGCTTACCTGCTGTATAGTGTATGTGTGGTTAACCTGCTGTACAGTATAGTGAATGGGTGTGGTTAACCTGCTGTACAATATAGTGAATGGGTGTGGTTAACCTGCTGTACAGTATAGTGTATGGGTGTGGTTAACCTGCTGTACAGTATAGTGAATGGGTGTGGTTAGCCTGCTGTACAGTATAGTGAATTGGTGTGGTTAACCTGCTGTACAATATAGTGAATGGGTGTGGTTAACCTGCTGTACAATATAGTGAATGGGTGTGGTTAACCTGCTGTACAGTATAGTGAATGGGTGTGGTTAACCTGCTGTACAGTATAGTGAATGGCTGTGGTTAGCCTGCTGTACAGTATAGTGAATGGCTGTGGTTAGCCTGCTGTACAGTATAGTGAATGGCTGTGGTTAGCCTGCTGTACAGTATAGTGTATGGGTGTGGTTAACCTGCTGTACAGTATAGTGAATGGGTGTGGTTAACCTGCTGTACAGTATAGTGAATGGGTGTG
>CM075011.1:14986942-15007489 GCA_037576675.1 Pangasius sanitwongsei | reverse complement strand
TAGTGAATGGGTGTGGTTAACCTGCTGTACAGTATAGTGAATGGGTGTGGTTAACCTGCTGTACAGTATAGTGTATGTGTGTGGTTAACCTGCTGTACAGTATAGTGTATGTGTGTGGTTAGCCTGCTGTACAGTATAGTGAATGGGTGTGGTTAACCTGCTGTACAGTATAGTGAATGGGTGTGGTTAACCTGCTGTACAGTATAGTGTATGGGTGTGGTTAACCTGCTGTACAGTATAGTGTATGTGTGGTTAACCTGCTGTACAGTATAGTGTATGTGTGTGGTTAACCTGCTGTACAGTATAGTGTATGTGTGGTTAACCTGCTGTACAGTATAGTGTATGTATGGTTAACCTGCTGTACAGTATAGTGTATGTATGGTTAACCTGCTGTACAGTATAGTGTATGTGTGTGGTTAGCCTGCTGTACAGTATAGTGTATGTGTAGCCTGCTGTACAGTATAGTGTATGTGTAGCCTGCTGTACAGTATAGTGAATGGGTGTGGTTAACCTGCTTTATAGTGAATATATATGTAAATGTATATGTAAATATTTTCTGTCAAGTTGAGGAAACAAGAAATTAAAAACTGGCTGTTTTTTGCAGCTTAGCTTCCATAATTCAACCTTATGGACTGGGGAGAGAGTGAGTGAGTGGTATATTTTGAAATTTAACAATGGTTACAAATTATATTTGCGCTTTTATTTCAGAAAACGTAGAGAATTTGTGTTTCCATGATGGGGGCCTTTTAAAAACCTATTTCGTGTCTGAAGGGTCCAATAGTCTGTAGTGTCTTTATTGGCCAGTGTCCTTGCCCAAAAAAAAAAAATCCAAATATGGTCATAATATATCTGTATCAGTCAACCACCATGAATGACTAAATCTGTTTCCTCACTGTAGTGATGCACTACTTCTCCTATGAATCACATTTTTCCTAATCTTCGCATAAATAAACTGAATCATCATTTATCTTTCAGTTGTGTCTGTTTTATTTTAGGAAGTTCTGATGATGTTGGACAACTATGTACGGGACTTTAAAGCTCTCATTGACTGGATCCAGCTGCAGGAGAAGCTGGAGAAAACCGATGCCCAAAACAGGTGATCTGTTCTACATATGCACATTGGGGACTCTTTTACATCAGTGTTCCAGTTGCAGTGGATCAATAGGAACAGCTGTAATTTAAGGGGATCCGCCAATTTATTGGTTTCTCTTTAACTGAATGGCTGAAATTACCACAACACCAACACAATACATTGATTAAGGTATAAACCTGAGCTTTTAAGTTGCTCCCCAGTTTAGCACAGACTCGTTATTGATCAAGTTTTGCGCACGCTCTTTTTTCCCACAATATAGAGTATAATTTACACTTTATTGGTGAGTGAAAAATGATCACTACATGGATTTAAGCAGCTTTAAATTTCAGCAATCAGGTTTTAGAAAATTGCAGTTGATATTTTATTTCTAGGTTAAAACATCTATTATGGGACAATTGTTTAGTGTAATATTGAATAATGCCTGAATCCATGTTGATGATTCTACCAGGCCTACTTCTTTGGCATGGGAGGTTCGCAAAATGTCCCCTGGACGCCATGTCATGCCCAGTCCTTCGAAAGACCGACTTGTTCCATCTCCCAGTGTTCGCCGCACCCTCAATTTCGGGTAAGCCTTTTCACTTCTGTGCTGAACCCAAACCACTGCTTTTTCACCACAAAAAGGCCAACTCATGATTAGAGTTTAACCACAAGTCATTATCCACGTCCTACTTCCCACTAATTGAGACCATATTCTCGCTTAGCAAACAATGCCTAATGCCTGATATGGGGAAACTCCACTTCTTACATTAACGCTTGATATTTGTCTCACTCCATTAGTGTGTGTGTGTGGTTTTTACTGGTAGTGTAAAAGGAAAAGGATTGATAATTCAATTAAAAGGGTACTGAATAGCTAAATTAAGAAATCAATAGCAGATATGATACATAGAGAGCCCTGGCCTAAGGCTGGGGAGAAGATACACATTGTCTGGAAGAGCTGTGAGATCGATCTGTGAGGCCCAAGCGTTTGTTTAATGTGATTTTTTCTGGGTTTTTCCGCGGCTTCTCTCCGAGATAGTAGGAGGTGCAGATATGAGTGTGGTTGAAGACTGCTGAAGCATGAAGTTCAATACCTGCATTACTCTGTAATCAGATGCCTCAGGAAATGGATATTGATCAAGCGGTGAGGCTGTTAGGCTGACCTGGTAGCTGTTGTCTGAATCCTCTGTCCTCACTGATACAGGATGCTGTGAGTGTGTGATGTGCTCTCGTTACCGCTGACTGGTCTAGGGGCAGAGCGTCCAAGTGGCCATCTCCTCACCCTGTCATTAGTCTCATAAACTGATTACAATTTAGTGAAACAGACAGCGGTGTGCAAAATCCAAGTTGATTGTTATTGTCAGGCCTTGCGTATAAATATATACAGTGATACATGTCATGTCTCCGTGACCATAGTGCAAAAGAGGAAAGCACTATACAGATGACTATGTAAAATGTAAATAGTGAAAAATGAGCCACACAGGACAGTACAATAACTACACAGTAACAACAGAAGCAGCACGAGGACTAACAACATGACACAACTGTAAAAGACAAATAGCACAAATAGTGCAAATAGCCCGTGAATATAACTGCAAACAAAATTACATTAATATAGGTGCAGAAACCTTTTCAGGAACCCATGAATTTTTCCGGAATTTGTCAACTTGAGGCATTTTTCCAATAGTGAAACAAACACTGGTTTTAGTTTCTCATGTGTAGTTACAGAAACCTTTTTGCAGGTAATTTTCCCTCCCTTGATTGGTCAAACGCAAATGTTCCCAGCCCTGGTCCTGAAGTACCCTCTGTCCTGCACAGCCCATAATCAGCTAATTAACAGCCCTTTCTGGGTTGAAGTGAGCGTCTTAATGTGCAGGACCAGGGTTGGGAACTTCACAGAATGACTAACCCTCTTCTTGAGGCATTAAAAAAAAGAACTTGCATTCAGCTAACAAGCAATTACTAAAGCTTGCTTTGTATCAGTGTTTTCATATGTTTTCAAGTGGTGAGTCAAAAATGGCATGACAGTGTGAATGCACTCTCAAAGGTAAAACAGTGGTCCTTAGGTCCAATTAAGTACCTTAATAATGTTCCTCAAATAACATCACCCATGGGTACCACAATCACGTGCACCATTTTTTTTTTTTTTTTTAGAGAGTGTAGTATACATATTATATACATACCTTAAATAAGCTAATAGTAACAGTAAAATAAAAACAACATATACATATCATAAATACAGTATGTTCTATATATAACTATAATTACCAGCAAAATTGCAATCTTAACTTTCTCAGTTTTGACTTTGCTGTGATTTGCTGTGGAGGAAATGCAGAGTTCCACAGCTCTCTAATTTCCCAGAAGGTGTCAGAACATTGATGGAAACTCAGCTTATGTCGCATGTTTGTGCTGATGCCGATATCACTGAAGTGCTTGAATGGGATGTTTGTGTTTGTTGTACAGGGGTCCTCCTCCCACTCTTGCTGTCGCGTGTCTTTCTCACTCCGGACATAGCTATGCTGACCGGGTGAAGTGCTCTCAGGCCCTGCCCGTGCCCAACCAGAGTGCTTCAGTTCCTACAGAAAAACCAGGTCAGCTGCAGATATGACCTGCAACACAAAGATCACTTATGAATGCAAACCTTGTTAGTGCATTTTGTCTTACTGTATGATATATATACTTTTTAATCAATTGTGAGTTCTTATGATGTGTTAGTCATTAGGTCCTTCTGATTGATCTGCTTTGTGTGCATGTCTGGTGTTTATCACCAGGCAAAAAAGATGCTGAGGGCTGGGAGACAGTGCAACGGGGCCGATCCATGAAGCCTCGTGCCGTTGCAATGGTGGCCAAGGTCAGTCCTGTGCTGGCCCACGTCAGCCCCAAAGATGCGAGCGATAAGGAGAACCAGCAGCTGCAGGACAAAGCGCAGAGACCAGAGGAGCAGCAGGGGGACAGCAAGCTCATCTCCCTAGAGCAAAACCCAGAGTGTGAGAAGGCCTCTGTCCTCGAGGTAGTGACGTCAACCAGCAGCCCCCACCCATCAATAATTCAAGAGCAGAAGGAAGAGTTGTGGGCTCTGTAATGTTAGAGTTTATCTGCCCTCTCTGTTTGTGTTTTGGGCTGTTCACAGACACACAGTCCAGACAGGGCCGTATCAGTTGATCAGGCATTGATTTTTGTACATACGTTGTGAGACCACAGAGTTGGAAATATCATGTGTGGTCTTATGAAATATGTATAGATTCTGTGTTACGCACTGCACTTACGCATGCATGTGTAGCCACCAGTGTTAGTTTAATTAAATAAATGTTTGCATGTTTGCGATTTTGATTGTGTTGCTGCATATTTCATGTTTATTGCATGTAACTGCATTTTTTCCTTCCAGCATGGTGTGTTTCCGCAGCTGCCTGTTTCATTACTTATGTTGCTGTTCACATGTCTGATTGTCATCTTCCATGAAGGTTTCTGGGAAGAATGCAGACAATGTGCTTGTTTTGTCAATGTGTATGTAAATATGTGTGTGTTTGTGTGTTAATGCAGCCCCCATCAGACAGTGACCAAGAGTCTAGCCAGTGTGTGCTACCCCATATATCTGAGTCCCCTCCAGCTCCTTCTTCCCCCGAAAGCCCAACTCCAGCTCTAGCTCCTCCTCTATCATCTCCCCAGTCGGAGGAGCCTGGCGCTGGACAGGTTGGAGGGGAGCAGGAGCCGGAGGGGGCAGCATGCCGGGTCACGGCACCATCTGCTGCTGAAGAAGGAGCAGCAGTGACAGCAGCAGCGACCCATATTCCCTTGGCAGAAGTGAAACTGGAGAGCATACTGGACCCCACAGAGCTTTCCACCGTGAGTGCTGAGAGACACAGGCCGGGGGCACAGCTCTCGCCTAAACAACGTCAATCCCAAAAACCTCCAGCCACAGCCGCATAACCACCCCCCTTACCAAGCCTTGCATAGTCAGCATCATGTATGTGCACGTCTGTGGCCACAGAAGGCTTCTCTGTGGCTTTTAGAGGGCACCAGTGTTACACACATAGCTGTTAGTGTTATGGTTGTTAGATGCTTGGCCAGACTAGGAGAGGCATTTTTGCTCACTGACTGATCCTCATTGTTGAAACATATATGTGCGGGAGGTGCCTGGAGCGTTCATATACTAGGTGGTGGTATAGACTACCAGTCAAAAGTTTGGACACACTAGAGTGAATATGTATTTTCATTTTAATAAACACTTATGTTTAAATGCCCATTTCTGAATCAAAATACATATTTTTAAATAAGTAGATTTATTTCAAATTAAATCATCTCCTAAAAAGTACTTTTTATTACAACTTGGGGAAAAGCAGCCAACAAGTGTTCAGCCTATTTGGGAAGTTTAAAAACCCTCCTGGGTGAAACTTCCTCATGAAGCAGGTTAAGAAGATACCAGTTGTGTGCAAAATGTGATGAAGGGTACTGTTACTAATTTAAAATATAAAATAGTTTTGATTTGTTTAACAGTTTTCTTGGTCATGGCATAATTCCATACATGATATTTGATAATGTTAATTATTCTAAAATAGTAGAAAATAGTAAAAATCCTTCTATGAGCAGATGTGTCCAAACCTTGGATTGGTATTATACTTTAATTAATTTTATTTAAAATGAAATCTCCTGATAAACCTGGAGAAGAGTACTAAGTACAGTTGAGATGTCTGATGGAAAATGGAGATGTATATTCAGCATTTCCAGATTTGCTGGAATACTGGTGGAAAGACAGCCAACAAGTGTCTAATGCTTCTCAAGTTCCACTGTTTTTCTAAGATCGCTGTGGTGGTGTCAATGAGTTCCAACTGCAGTCTAACAAAAGCTAGGCTTGCCTGGTCTTGTTAGCGTAGTGGTGTTGATTCACAGGCACTTGAACGAGCTGAAGTTTCAGACTTCTTTCTGTAACAGACTTTGTCCTGAGGCCTCTGACCTGCCAATCCATTATAATATTTAAAGGATTTGCAACAGAAAAAAAACACAAAAGCTGAGCTCTTACTACTTAAGAGTAAAATGACATCCCACTGGATGAGAATATGTTTGCGGAGTGTGTGTCAAGTGTATGCTATCATCACTTTACTGTGTTTAATTCCTTAAAGTTATACAGGCGTGTTTTCAGTCAGTAATATTTCTGTGGAGCTGTTCTCCCTCACTATACCATGCATTGCCTTTCTGGTGCATGTAACCTCTCAGGGGTTAATTAAGGCTTAAGCCTCCCTCCTCTCTGCCTGAGCTACTGTCATCCATTTCTCAACAGCACACCAAAAGCCTGTCTGAAACTATAGAGATGGATGGCACATAAATGGCCTTGGGGGAGTGCTATCTAAGACCAGATCATAGAGGAACCTGGTCTTGCTGCTACAGAGGTCCAGACAGCACCTCTCTGGGTGGCTGAGATAAGCCCAGCTCTGTTTAGACTCCTGCCTGAGACTAACAGGCGCAGTGTTGAGAGAAATCTCTTTCTCGTTATGCTCATTAGGCTGAAGTGTCACACTGATCCCAGTGCTGCTAGGTCTCCATCGTCCTGCATGGGTGCTCCGAAACTGACACTTGGCATACTGCTCACTCGCCAGTTTAAGGAGCTGAGGTCAAGTGCCAGGGTTCAACTGAGATTCTTTTACAAAATATTTCAATAATTTGCTGATCATCGAGAGCAATGCAGACTCACAGGTGCATTAAGACAGAAGGTTGCAAGTTCAAATCCTGGCATCGCCAAGCTGCCACAGTTGGGCCCTTTAGCAAGGCCTATAATTTTCATCTGCTCAGCTTAATTGTAAATCACTTTGGATAACAACAGTCTGCCAACTGATTAAATGTAAATGGAAATGTACCTCAAAGGAAAATATGTCACTTTTTTGCAAATAGCTGCTGATGTGGACTTGTACTCTTTAAAACCGACATTATCTTGGTAATATAGGTGCACTGGGTAAGAGATGAACACTGTTGTAAAGTATAAACAGTAAGTCCTTTCCTAGTAGAGGCTTTGGTCATTTCCTCATAGTGGATGCCTCATGCATGAGTTTGGTATGCTTCCCTGTGTGTGGTTTTTGTGATTGATTGTGTTTATGGTGCCTGCCTGTGTTTTTGACTTTAATTTTAATCATATTCATTTCATAGAGTGATTATTTTTTCTCCCTGATGCCTTTTTAATACAGCACTGCTTAGTGTCAAAATATCAGAGTACATAATTGTTAAACTGAGATTAATTGGTTTGTGCTTGTGGCATGCTTTGAGAGGCTTGTTGTGGTCAACTTGGCAATACTGGTATGACTTTTGCTACAGTGTGTTGGCTGTGTGAGTGATTTTTCATGCCTCTGTTCAGCCCCAATCCATGGCTGAAGTGCTAGCTAAGAAGGAGGAGCTGGCCGATAGGCTAGAGAAGGCTAACGAGGAGGCCATCGCCAGTGCCATCGCTGAGGAGGAGCAACTCACCCGGGAGATCCAGGCCGAGAACAATGAACTGGAGAGGGACAACGAGAATGATTTTTCGGTTAGGAAACTAGCACACCTCACTTTGTCCAAATACTTTAACTCTGTATTTTTTTTTTTTAACTAATTTTATTTTTAACATAGGTTGTCATTGGAAGTGGAGGCTGTGGACTCAACTTAGAGTGGAGTGAGGTGTTGGCTGACTATGATGGTACTGGTTTTGTTTCCTAAAGTGACAGGTGTGTGTATGTGTGTGTGATAGCATGTGTTTTGACTTGCTGTTTGTCATGGTGTGTGCAGCGCGAGAACCCTGGCGTCAGAGTACCTCATGGGGGGACATGGTGGAGGAGGAGCCAGCTCGGCCTCCTGGCCATGGCATCCACATGCATGAGAAGCTCTCCTCACCATCACGCAAAAGGTACTGCAGTCTTTTACATGAGTTACAGATAAAGTGGTTCCAATCAGTTTGTCATATATCAGCTATCTCTTAGTGTCAGTAAGCAGGCGGCATAAATCAGATGAGTTTTGGAGTAATGATTTTGCCTACACATTGCTATTTTGATAAAAATGTGTTTTAAATAGAGGAACTATTGGATTAATATTTTACACTCCCTAAACTGCCTTCTTTGGGAGCTATATTTTAAGAGTAAACCAAGTATTCATGTCTTCACTTCACTATCTTGAGAAGTAACATTTTGGGCAGCAGGTGGAAGGAATTTTAAATGCGGCTTTTGTTTGTTGGCAGAACCATCGCAGAGTCTAAGAAGAAACACGAAGAGAAGCAGCTTAAAGCTCAGCAGCTGCGAGACAAGCTGAGAGAGGAGAAGAGCCACAAACTGCAGAAACTTTTAGAGCGCGTGAGTCTTAACTACTTCTTGTCCCGATGCCGAGAGACGATTACGCCAGAATACGATGGCAACATAACATCCTGGCTCAGCTATTTTAGCGAAATAGGGTGGTGAGGCTGTTATGTCAAACAAGTACATGACACCGAAATCATTTTCATCAGCCGCTGAACTGGTTTGTTTTCGTTTCTTCCATTCTATATAAGATGAAGGAAACTTGAAACAATCTTGTATATTTACACGCCAATGCCTGAAGTTGGATATTAGCATGTGATATGCTCTTTAGAGTGCAGGTGTTAAGAACACAAGCATGTGATGACAGAGGCTGCGAGGGCTTGGGAGAGTTGTTTTTGGATCACGATTTGAATGCAGCCCTCCCTGCCTGTGCGCTCTCTCTCTCTCTCTCTCTCTCTCTCTCTCTCTCTCTCTCACTCATTCACTCACTTTCTCTCTCTCTCTCTCTCTCTCTCTCTCTCTCTCTCTCTCACTGTCTCTAAATATCGTGATACACATCATGAATCATGAGAACGTCAAGCATAATATGATATATTACTTTACATTTACTGCAAGTACTTTGTAGTCTCCGTCAAGAATATATCCTCACACACATCCTCACATATCCGTCAAGCTAAAGCCTTGTTAGGGAGGAGTTAGCACAACAAGCACAACACACACATTGGTGGTTTTTAATTAGTCCTCTTTTAAGCACTTTGTGAAAGGGTGGTTTCTTAGTATTCATTTGAAGACAGCCGATATTCAGACAGAAAGGGAATATTCATTCCACCACAGAGAAGAGTCAGTCTCTCTCTTTTTTTTTTTTTTTTTTTTTTTTTTTTTTTTTTTTAAAACCTGGAAAGAGTCTTTTACCATCTATCTCACCCCTGACTTACAGGAGAAGGAGGTGAGGAAATGGAAAGAAGAGTTGCTAGATCAGAGGAGGAGGATGATGGAGGAGAAGCTGCTCCATGCAGAGTTCAAGCGAGAGTTGCAGCTCCAGGCCATTGTGAAAAAGGCACAGGAAGAGGAGGCAAAGGTGAGGATGCCCTAGGTATTTTAGGGTGGCTTGGTAGTGCAACATGTAGTGTTGCTGCCTTACAGCTCCAGGGTTCAATCCTGAGCTGGGGTTGCTGTCAGTGTGCATGTTCACCCTGTGTCTATGTGGGTTTCTTCTCCTGTTCACTCCCAGCTATCAAAAGTATGTTAGTAGGTGGATTGGCTCTGCTAAACTGCCTCTAGGCGTGTGTGTGTGTGTGTGTGTGTGTGTGTGTGTGTGTGTGTGCGCGCGTGTGTGTGTTTGACCGTGTTCCCATCTTGTATACAGAGTTTCTAAGATTGGCTCGCAAAGTTACTGTGACTCTGACTAGGATAAAATAGTTAATGCTGATTAATGGAATAATTTTTAACATAAATGTCACTTTTGTAGGTGAATGAGATTGCATTCATAAACACACTGGAGGCTCAAAATAAAAGGCATGATGTGCTGGCCAAGCTGAACGAGTATGAGCAGCGACTGAATGAGCTACAGGAAGAGCGTCAGAGGAGGCAAGAGGAGAAACAGGCCAGAGATGAAGCTGTGCAGGTTGGATGCCTTTTTTTTTATTTATACCCTACCATACGTGTTAGCTTTTAATAATTTGATACATGTACTTTCTCAGTGTACTTTGTTTTCCTGTAGTCTGTTACTTTCTTTTATTCTCTTATATACACCGATCAGCCATAACATTAAAACCACTGAAAGGGCAAGTGAATAAGATTGATTATCTTGTTAGATTGGCACCTGTGAAGTGGTATATATTAGACAGCAAGTGAACAGTCAGTTCTCAATGTTGATGTGTTGGAAGCAGGAAAAATGGGCAAGCGTAAGGATCTGAGGGTACAAGGGTCAAATTGTGATGGCTAGATAACGGGGTCAGAGCACCTCCAAAATGGCAGGTCTTTTGGGATGTTCCCGGAATGCAGTGGTTAGTACCTACCAAAAGCAGTCCATGGAAGGACAACCTGTGAACCAGCGACAGGGTCATGGGCACCCAAGGCTCACTGATGCGCCTGGGGAGCGAAGCCTAGCCCTTGAGCACGTGAGCATCAGAACTAGACCATGGAGCAATGGAAGAAGGTGGCCTGGTCTGATGAATCACATTTGCTTTTACATCATGTGGACAGGTGGGTGCATGTGTGTCGCTTACCTGGGGAAGAGATGGAACCAGGATGCCCTATGGGAAGAAGGCAAGCTGGCGGAGGCAGTGTGATGCACTGGGCAATGTTCTGCTGGGAAACCTTGGGTCCTGGCCTTCATGTGGATGTTACTTTGACAAGTACCACCTACCTACATTGTTGCAGACCAAGTACACCCCTTCATGGCAACGTTATTCCCTAATGGATAATGCGCCCAGGATAATGCGCCCTGCCACACTGCAAAAATTGTTCAGGAACGGTGTGATGAACATGACAAAGAGTTCAAGGTGTTGACTTGGCCTCCAAATTCGCCGGATCTCAATGCAATCGAGCATCTGTGGGATGTGCTGGACAAACAAGTCCGATCCATGGAGGACTTAAAGGATCTGCTGCTAACAGCTTGGTGCCAGATACCACAGCACACCTTCAGAGGTCTTGTGGAGTCCATGCCTCGATGAGTCAGAGCTGTTTTGGTGGCACAAGGGGGACCTACACAATATTAGGCAGGTGGTTTTAATGTTATGGCTGACCTGTTTTTGTGTGTGTGTTGTGTAACAGGAACGTAAGCGGGCTCTAGAGGCAGAGCGGCAGGCGCGGGTGGAGGAGCTCTTGATGAAGAGAAGAGAACAGGAGGCACGGATAGAGCAGCAGCGGCAGGAGAAGGAACGGGCGAGGGAGGATGCAGCCCGTGAAAGAGCAAGGTCCGAACCAGTACTGCATGCTGTCTGACCATTCATGTGTTCAGTGGTTTCAATATAGCAGTTCACTCCTACAGCGTGATAAAGTTTCCTTTAACAGTGTCGCTAAAGGAAACGATGGCTGATTCTGCCAGACTTAGCTGTGAATATGAATAGACCAGTTCACTGGCACAAATAGCCTACATTTAAATAATAAGAAGTGCAAAGCTTGTGTTGAGAACTGTAAGAAGAAGCATGACACGTATCTGAGAGGAAACCTTGTGTGTTCAATATACATATAATTATATAGAGAGTTGATTAGCAAAATGTTTGCAAATCTTAAGACTAAAACAAACAACCCATTACCTGTATTAACAGCATGGATAGGTGGTTCAAAAGTAGCTGGGTTCCATGTAAAAACCGCCAACTTGGCAATTCTGATGACGAGGCGCCTTCTTGCACATCGGGGCACATTGCAGTCCAGACTACATATTCGAAGTGAAATCCTATGTCACTGTCTGTGTTTGTTTACAATTTAATGCTCCAAATATTGATATCTGTATTCGCAGTTAACCTGGAAGTGAGCATGGTCTAGACTGACATTTTCCTTTTATGTGAACCTGGAAAAACTGGAATACACTGAACAAAATACCAGCACTGCTAGAAAAAGTAATCATTTTCATCCACAACTTATAACAACAAATAACCAGTGGACTCCTCAACTATTTCACCTCAGTTCATCATAATTGGTCTCACCATAATTGGTCTCAGCCAGTTGCTAATCTGGTATGCCTAACTAAGCTAACTATCTTTCAAAACACTGTCTTTTGCAAATCCAGGAACTGTTGTTAACAGTTGACAGCAATAGCACCTGGTAATGTTTTATCATATTTGCTTTAGTTTTAGGGTTTGTTATGTTCCAGAAAAGTTCTCTGGACATGCTATAAAATATACATTACTTAATTAAGCTGCGTCTCATTGGAATGTCTGTATGATTTTTCGAGAAAAATTTAATAACGATGAGGAATATTCATTTAAGAATGAAATAAAACGCAAAGAATGTTAAATAATTAACATTTTAATTAATGTGCACAGTGTGTGCAGTGACACTAAATAAAATTCTATTTCTTTTGTGACTTTTGGGCAAGTTTCTGCAAAACATTTGGTAGAAATATGGATTTGTTTTGGAGCACAGTATGGCAGTATTTAGGTCGGGCAAGTGGAGCAAACCACTGACAGTAGAAAAAAAGAATGCTCTTATTCATATCATGTTTATGAGCGTCCTCTTTGTCCTGTGAGCTTAATACTCACACCCTACAAGCTCAAAACTGCGTCATAGGTAAAAGGCTTATGCAGCTTTTTCGTGGATCCCAATCCTGACCCACACCTCTAGTCTCAACCAGATGCCCTGTGAACCTTTCTGGCAAGATTTCCTTAAAAAAAAAAATGTAATCATTTAAAACACATTATCTCTTCAGTCCATATAACGCATTCATCTTCAGTTACATCACTGCAAATGTAATGTGGCCACATGCATCCCAGAACACCTCTACAAGTGGTCTGAGTGATCGGATCACAAGACACAACAGATCCTGTTTATACCTGTATTTAATGCTGTGATCACCTGTGTTGAATGTCTGTGCTGAAGTTTTGTTAGCATTAACCTTAGCATTTTAGCTTTTGTTTTATTTGTTTACCAAATAATAGTCAGATGTGCGTTTCCTTCCTCAGAAGTCAGTTTTATGATTCTAATATCATAGATGATATCTAATGTTGTGTATTTTGTGTGTGTGTGTGTGTGTGTGTTCTCTGCAGAGATCGCGAGGAGCGCCTGGCTGCCCTGAGTGCCGCTCAGCAGGAGGCCATGGAGGAGCTGCAGAAGAAGATTCAAATGAAGGCAACTTGCTTCAGTTCCCTTCCTTATCAAAAGTGCCATTTCTATTCAGGATGTAGTCCTGCTTCTGACCTTGGGACTGACACGTACTGCTCTTCTCTCTTCTTATGCACACTGCCCACAGCATGATGAGAGCAGCCGCAGACACATGGAGCAGATCGAGCAGAGGAAAGAGAAGGCGGCCGAGCTGAGCAGCGGCAGACATGCCAACACAGACTACGCTCCCAAACTCACTCCCTATGAGCGCAAGAAACAGTGCTCCCTTTGCAGCGTTGTGGTGAGAGACTCACTTCACAGTTACAGATTTCCAAGACAGTTTGCTCTTTCTATATTATACCACAGAGCTACTGAATACTCAATTCTGATTTGTCAGAAGGTACAAAGAATTAGTTTTTTATAACAGCATTTCTGACAGTATTACAGACTGAAAGGCAAATTATATATTACATTATATTAATGTGCTCATTCTACGTTGTTGTTTCTATAGTAACAGGTCGTTCACAGGTATAGAGGAAGCGCCATGTAATCTAAGCCTAATAGTAAATAGATTTGAAAAAATGTTTAATTTAGCCCACAAAAATATGATTGTTAGTATGATGAAGTTCTCTGTAAGGCTATGCTTATTTAACATTTCTGGAAGGAGTCTCCAGTGTCAGTGCTTTGTAACAGTTAGAGGTAAAGCTGTAACTTTAGGTTTTCTGCCACGGGACAGACTTCAGGGGAGAGGATATGACGCTTTGGAATCTTGGTAACAAGCTTCAGGGGAGAGGATATAATGCTTTGGTTTCTCAGTAACACGCTGAGAGAAAAAAGAGAGGTTGATGAAGGAACAACAGTTCATAGCTGCTACAATATAAGTGATAACAAGAACTTGTTTTTCAGACGATCCCCAACAACAAACCTAATAATAAACTGATAGCACGTGTGATTTGTTCTGTAATCAATAAAAAAAATGTAATCATTGGCAGATAGTTGTGGTGTAAGAAGAATAAAACATGATACCACCCCACTGTTTTTTATTTTCCTATTACCACACACCCCACAGGGTTTTATTCTTTATTATGTAAATGTAATTTTACATTAAAAAAATATATATATTTTTAAAAATTCAGATGCCCATGGTGCAGTGATCTCTGTCTCTGTCATGTCCTACTCGCTTTGTTTCAGTAACCAAAATTTGGCCTTAGATCACTTCACACATGGACACTCTTTCTCCTCATGTTTAAACTCTGCTATCATGGATGTTTCTGGTGGTTGATTTAGCAGCCAGTGTCCTGAAAAGTGCTGAGTGCAGGCTAATTGGGAAGATGTCAGAAGAGAAGGCATTCAAATGAGCATTTAACTGCATTAATTAAACATGAACTTAGGTTGGAGATTTATGACTGGTCATGAACATGCTTTCCCAGTGACAGGCAGCAAATCAGCATGCAGGCACATTTATCTGAAGCAGGCCTGGCTTTCATGGCAACGAGGGCCAGACACCTCGGGGCTTCAAACAGATATCAGATTAAGCACTGGGGGAGAATGAAATCTTGTTAAAATGTCAGATGACCTTGGCCACTCAGTGACTCCAGCCATCATCTTTAGGTCAGAGGGAAGCACTCTGCTTAATGACATTAAACACAGGCCATAGTGCTTGGGCTCACATCCAAAACCAAGACACAAACAATGCAAGTTGTCTTATGATGGTCCTCCTATACCTGCATCTCCATATTGTCATCAGTTTGACTTTGTATAATCAGGTTTATGGAATTATGCATGAAATAATTTTTATAGCAGACCATTGTAAAAGGGTGAGAATTGCCCATGTCAGTGAAAGCACAAGTGCTGAAATGTAATCCAAGGGGGGGGGGGGGAGCGGGAAGCGGGAAGCGCCTGAGGCTTAAAATGGCGGTACAGTTTAAATAGCTTTTTTGGATCTCTCTGTGCCATTGTGCACATCCTGTCTTGATGTTCCGGCTTTTATTAGCTGTATTATTCTACTTTGCAGATGTCAGTCATGATTTGGGGATTAGATTTTACTTTGAAGTGAGCTTTTGATTGTAACAATCGTTTTGTTATCCGAGAACTGCGACAGTATGGTGAAGAATATGCCAACATATTGCGAGCTTGACGCCGTTGTTGTTGAAGATATTGGTATCTCTTTCCCACCTGACTTCCTTTGGAATTGTTTTCCTGTGACTGACCTTCGACCTGTGTGTTTGTAGATCACCTCCGAGGTGCACCTGTTCAGTCACACCAAGGGCAAGAGGCACCAGCAGGCAGTGAGGGAGAGCAGCAGCATCCAGGGAAGAGAGCTGTCGGACGAGGAGGTGGTAAGTAGACACGTAAACTGTTTCCAGACCAAGCCAGTGGCACGGAAACATATAGGAACTTTGAAAAAAATCTAACACAATCACCTAACACAATGCCTCTCAGACTATAATCACACAAAACACAGTACACCATCTAATGCGAAGCTTAAATATAAATTAACATATATTGCTAATGTTTCTTGTGTCTGTGTGGCAATAAATGAGTTGAGTTGTTGAGTTCAGTGACAGAGCGGAAGGGTGAGGTCACCCCTTGTCCCTGTACGTCTTTGTTAACAAAGTGCCTGTCTTGTGGTTGCTTCTCGTTAAACATGGACCCACTCACTGCAATATGAGATTGCCTTTTGCACTGGGGTCTTTGTAGAGCTGACAACTGTTGGTGCTATATGCTGCACCTTTGGCCTCCACATCTCCTTCATTTTTTTTTTTTCCAGCAGGTCATTTTTAATGCCTGACTCATTACCGCTGCCCTTTTCTTCTACCTGACAGAGCGGTAAACAAGCACTAAGCAACTGCTCGAAAGCACTAATATGTTTAAAGGCTGACAGATACATGAACTCTAAATTAAACAAGGTAATGGATTAAATTGGCTCCTCTATAATTCTAAATTATTTCTTTCCATAACCTACTTCAAACTATGATTTAGTTCTATTAAAAGAAATATGGCACGCTATGTAGAACAGTGAAGGAAAATTGCACAGGAATTATTACAGAAAGTTGGCACTGTAAAATTGTCGCTGTATTAATCAGGCCTGTCGTCTGTTCTAATTAGAAACAAAAATGTTACTCTTGGAAATCACATCAAAGTTTTTTTTGTTTTTTGTTTTTTGTTTTTTTCAGTGACTACAAGCTGTTGCAAGTTGTTTTTTCCTTTGCAGTGTGTGAAGGCAGTCTGGCTGGGAACTTTTGTTTGGATACTTTTATCATAGGCCTTTAGCCTTCCATATTTATGTCTCTTCCCATTTTGGTGTGCCGTATTTCATTCATGCAACCGCTACCTATTTTCCAGTCGAGGCTTCCATAACTCTTGCCGTTGTGAAAGATTTTTAATTAAAATTAAGACGGTTGGCTGAACTGTGTAGAGGTCACAACATAGTTTCTCTGTGGAAGCGGCACCTCTGCAGCCCTCGCTCCTCGTATTTGGTCACATTTTGTCTTTTTAAGGACTTGTGGATTAAATTGAAAATAAGGTGATTATCAACAGGGATGGATCGATGGGCCTGGGGAATGCTTGGAGCTGCCATTGCTCTTCTTACTAACTTTTATTGGTCGTCATCTGTCGTGCTTTAACATAATATACGGGAAGGTCCTGACCAATTGTACTTGATGCATGGGGAATTTAAATTTACTGTTCATCCTTGACACCCAACCAAAAAAAACTTCCATTACCTCTTAAATAGAAGATGCTCCTATCACTTCATTTTCTGACAATACTTTGTAAAGGGTTTTACCCGACTTGATTTCATTATTCTACATCATTTATGCTCTTTTTGGTTTAAGACATGACTATCCACAGCTATCAGAACAAATACAAAAACTGGCAACTGATGCCTCTGAGATACTATCACTTAAAAGTCTGTTTGTGTGTGAGAGAGAAAAAAAAAAGAGGGCAAGATAGAGAGCATGCCACCTGATACACCATATATTCACCTTGAACCTGGATGACATGTAGCTGTCTGTCTGACATCGGGGGAAGGCCTTCCTGTGCCATCCATTGTGTGACACAAAGGAGTGGAGGATGGGAGGGTCATATGAGTGTGACACTGGGAGGATGTATGGGCCCTGAGCAGGTCATGTCGGTGTGATGTTTGGAGTAGTCTCCCATTTCTTCCATTACCTACAGAAAACACTGTGTTATTGTCAGGCAGTTTTTGCCTCAGGCACATCTCTCTCACCAATTCTCTCTCTGGCCCCTCCTATTGTCTCTCAGGTGCAAGGAAACACCTGTCTATCACACAACTTCCTCCACTAGATCATTCACCTGCCTGAGCGTCTGAAAGTTCTGTCCACAAAGGTGACTAAGATATTCACATTAAGTGTTGTGCTGCTACATTCAGACTTATTTTCAGCCAGCTTTTTTGTGAACAACGTGACCATGAATCAGAAAGAAAGCTGAATGTGAAAGTAGTTTTCTTTTTTATTTCACTCCAGTCAGTGCTGAATGATTTGTTTGGCTTCTTTAATTTTGTTTGTGTAGTTTACTTTGGTTAGCCTCTATAGTAAAAGCAGTCCAGCAGTAGATTCACTGCAGAGCTAGTTCTGAGGTCCTCCTCCAAACGCCACTCTGATATAATCTCAAGATGGTGCATGTCTTTGAGGTGTTACAGAAACAATCCCATTAACGGCACAGCAGGAGAAGTAGATCGCCTTTCAGAGAGATTACTTGCCAGATGCCTCTCCAGCCAGTGGGATCCAATGGTTATGACTGCAAGGCTCAACTCCTGCTCCCAGGGGGATGTGGACTGCCCCACACACAAGCACACACACACACAGTCTTACCCACCAACTCATTTATTTACACTTCTAGAAAATTAATAAGATTGCAAATGTAATTCGGCGAGCTAACTTGCTATGTTTTTTTTTTTTCCCCTCCAAACCCATTAATTACACGTGTGCATGATCGCGGGTTTACAGAGTTTATTGATTAACAGAGTAGCGTCAGTATAGGGGATCACTTATGTAAGGAATTCAAGACAACAAGGCATGCTGTTATAGGAAAATATTCAACAGCAGGGTGGCATGATGGGACTTGACATGAAGCGTACAACTCTGGGGTTGTACTATTACAACCCCAGAGTTGAGTATTTTCCAATGACAATGCTCCCTAATGTGTTTTATTCCTCTTATCCCACAGCAGTTTGTCAACAATTACAATTCTTTTATTCATTAAAGCACTGCACATACTTTTAGCCTTTGTGGAACATCCATGAGACGAGTTAGTTCCTGCTATTACTTGAGTTATAGCAGCTATCAACAGTCATTTCCTCACCAGCCTCTCTTTTTCTCTTGAAGTTAATAAGATAAATAATGCAGCTTATGTTACTGAGAAACAGCAAAGCACAGACTCCTCTGTCCTGAAGACTTTCCCGTGGTGGAAAACTCACTGACTTTTACAAAGCGCTGACATCTTCCATTAATGCTAAATAAACACCACTTTACAGAAAGCTATACCATATCAAAATTTAGCAATGTTTTTGTTAAATACTACATTTTTTAAAAATCTGTTTATTATTACCTTAGGTTGTATCTGCCATACAGGTCCCTGTAAACGAGCTGCTACTGTAGAAACAATAACATATCAGAATGAGTGCATTAATATAAACCTGCCGGCACTACTGTCAGTCCTGATGTTGCAGAAAATTAAGCAGCACCTTCTGCCCAATCAGATTCAAGAATTCAACAGCACTGTGGTACAATAGAAGAATAAGTGTGCACGCAAGTAGTGAATATAGAAGATATTTGTTATTAATTTAGATAATTAACAATTTTTAATGAAGTCTCAATTTATCCACTTTACACACCATTTCTTAGTTCTTTAAATATCTACGGAACTTTGAATACTTCCTAAATTTGACTGTTTTAGTGTTTATCATCTTTTTACCTGACATAGAGTAGTGTACTACAAAATAGAGCTTTGTACTGAACACATACAATTAAGTGACATTGTTTATTAGATTATCTGTGTATACACTGTGCATTGGAACCGGTGATGGAGTGCATAATTATAGTTCCTAATCCTTAATTAGCCTGCACATTTCCAGAAACAGTAGTTATTAAGGAAAGTTAATGATTAGTAATTGTAAATGTTCCCTATGTATATGCACACATATTAGAGATTAATACATAGGTTATAAGTGACCCCCTGTACCAACATGTTACCACACTTATAAGCAGTGTAATCTGTGTCAGAGGAATTTTGCACAGGAGTTTTGAATAAGAGATTACTGCACCGACTTTCAGATTTCATAAGTCTTACATGCCAACATCTTTCCCATATTTCACCTGTGCGATAAGAACTGACATTGTGTTCCCTGCAGTAAAACTGGAATGGCAGCAGAACGGCTGGGTAGAGGCTCTGAATTCAAACCCTTCTCTATCCCCTCTCTCTGTCCATTCTCTGAGGTGCTGGATGACAGGATAATTGGATAATTGCATTCTGGCACATGCGTCATTTAAATTGAGTTACATCCGTCTTTCTTCCCATGGATGTATCGGCATTATCAGTAGACCCAGTGGTGTCTAGATGGGAAGTTATACCTCTCTTTCAGCATTTCCGCTGCCCTCACACTGCAGGCAAGGGGGGAGATGCAGGAGTAATTACTCTTGCACAATGCCCAACTGATAACACCTGTGCTTTCAGTGCTATAGCTTACATTTACCCCTAGAACTTAAAGGGTGTGCATTGTACAGAGATTCCTTAGATACTGTACATAAAGTTTGTCTTTGGCAGGCTGTTCTGTTAATGTAAAGATCCCTTGAGTATAGCTAGATTGCCTCTCATGGCCTCCATGTTTGAATGACAAGGTATCAGATTTAGGTGTCCCGTGAGGTGATTTGCCATCTTTATCGTCAAGTAGTGAAATATAAAATAATTGATGTGCTTAAAGTGTAGCACTTTGTTAAACCTAGTGTTACACTCGAACAGTCAAATGATTTTTTTTTTGGTATAATAGTTGGCATGTTTTTGTTTTTTTTTTTAAAGAAATCTACCTAGTTTAAATCTTGAAGTATTTTGTTTTATTATTAGTGGTCAAAGCATTTTTCACCTTCTTCATTTGTCTTCATTATCATCATCATCATCATCATCTTTTTAATCTTCCTCATCTTCTTCAACGTCTTCATCTCTTTCTTTGTCTTCGTTTTCTTCTGTACAGATGTTAAACCTGGTCAGTAGGTATCACTCCCTCCTGCTTCTCGGGTGCCTGATCAGCCTGATGGTGGTGCTAATGGTAGCACTGTAGCACAGCATTTTATGTTTTGTTGCATTTCTCAAGAATCATTAGTCCTAGATACAGAACCATTAGTCCTAGATAAAGCATTCTTTTTATAAATTAAAATAAAACAATCAAGATGTGATCGAAGTCTAGACTTTCAGCTTTATTTTAAGAGGTTCCACAAAAATATGGCATTT
>CM075011.1:14971779-14986842 GCA_037576675.1 Pangasius sanitwongsei | reverse complement strand
AGTCTATACTTCGATCACATCTTGATTGTTTTATTTCAAATCCATTGTGGTGGTGTATAAAGGCAAAATCACAAAAAATGTCATTGTCCAAATACTTACGGACCTATCTGTATCTTAATATTTCTGAACAATATGGCCACTACATGCCAATCAATCCTAGCAGGGCACAGCTTAATGTGCTGCAACGCCTGTAACTCAAGATTGGTTTATGGATTTGAACGAAACTTGAAAGCCCCACTCAAGACAAGATTCTGATGATAGGTGCAATGTTATTGTCATTCTTTTCTGTAAGTGGATTTTTGATGATGACCTGATTAAAAACATGGCCGCCATTATCCAGTTAGCTTTCAACAGCCTTTTCACAGGTTGGATTTAGAAGCCATCCTCATGAGGCTTGAACAGTATGTTCATCTGTGGTCTATTTTTTTTTTTTTTGGTTTTCTGTGCAACTTTTTTTTTTTGAAGGCCACTTGGACCCCACAGACCACTACTTGTGGCTATATTTGTCATTATTATTATTATTATTAATATTTTCAACAGCATTATGTTAAGTGTTGATATTTCAGAGTTTTTTTAATGGTTTCAGTATCATATCAGTTAAACACATCCCCAACTAAAGCCTAGATACAAAAATAAAAAAAAACCCAAGAAACTCTAGTTATACATACAGCATAACATAAGCAGTCAAGTAGCAGCAAGTTTGTGCATTATACTGTAGTGCATATTACTAAAGGGAGTCAGTGAGTTATTTCCTAAAGGACATTGGAACAGCACAAGACCAGCCAATCACAGAGTATTGTAAACAGAGTATTGTAGCTTTCTTTCTGACTACCAAAATGTTGAACCTTTCTAATTGTTTGTTTTTCACTTTGCTTGCAAAGCAGTTTTGGAAAGTTTAAGTTTTATTTTTTTTACAGTAAGAATGGAACTGATATTAGGGGGACTGGTTGAAAGCTGAGGAGTTTTAATGTCAGTGTAAATATATTGCCAAAGTGTCCACATGCTTCCCAAATTCCAGGCTGTGAGTTTATTCACTGGTGCAAAGTGGCTAAAAACTGGATAGAAGACTGTTGGGATTGTTGGAGTTGTCTTATTTGTGCTCAAAAAATGGCTATTTTTTGTGCACAAATAAGTTTAAGTTTACTTATTTTTTAGTAAAAAAAAAATGGATAGGGGAGAAGATACATGGCTTTATCAGATTTTAAAACATAACATGTACATACATAACATACTATTCTAGAGCTACATACAAGTGCACACACAATGTGCAGCTGATGAAGGATCTCTAGGTGCCTCATTGTGTTTAGAGGTGTCTAGTAGGCAGGCATGTTCTACCCCCAGTTTTGCCCATAAGCTAAATTTTCATTTTCGTGGTCAGTTTGCTACAGGCAACTTTCGCCATGCATTTTAACAGCACAGGTCTGAAATCATTTTAAGATCTTAGAGTGTGGTTTCTTCGGTGCCAGACTGTTACCTTCCACACCTGAGGGACAAAACTGGTATCCAATAACTGTTGAAAGAGTCCTGTCAGCACTTACCCAGCTGAACAGAGCATTCCCTCAGAACGTAGTCTTTCATCAGTCCACAGTGCCCAGAAGACCTTGGGCGATTGATGCGGAACAAAATGGGTTTTGATATGTTGGAAAAACAGAATCAGGATTTCCATAGTGTTCTTGTTTGCTCTTCTACATCCATAGTTCTTGGACTGGAGTCCACAGTCTACGAGGGGTCCACAGTTGTATTATTATTTTTAAATGATGTTATGGTTCTCAGTATCACTATTAAGTTCTATCAAAGTTATGGTTACTACTTATTTATCATCAGTGCTTTAAATGGGGAAAAAAAAGTGCCAGTACTCCCCTTATTCACGTGTTGGCGTGTGTATCGGCCGGTATTGGCTAATCATTAAGTATTACATTCTGAATTTCTACAGTGAATAAAAGATGCTAAGAGATATCACTGATGTTCACAACATACATTTATTTACTCAAAGGGACAACTATTTGCCAAGCTATTAATTTTATAATATAAAGTAATAATATATAATAATTTAATAATGTGATATCTGTATTTTACTGTAATAATATAATAAAGCAATATCTGTATGATGCTATATAGTATTAGTTTTATTACTTTTATATTCTGTATGTGTGTATGTGTCATAGCCTGACTCGCGTGTTCTCTTTGTGTTCCCTTTTGGAGCCAGGCCAACATTATTGGCATTAATGTTATTTAGCATTAACGTTACTTAGCGTTACTTACTCAGTTACTTAGCATTACTTAGACTAGCATTAACGTTATTTATCTTGAGACTTGTCGAGAGAACAGGAGCAGATGAGCGTCACGTAGTGCCCCCTGGGTAATGTAGTTTATGTAGGGTAATTATGAATCACCCAGAAGCTGATATGGAGAGGACTGAAAAGAGTACCGGCAGCTTGTGCAAAGTGCCGTTACGCAAGGAAAAGTACGTCAAAGAGTAAAATGTAGAAGTGCCGGTTCTGCGTACCAGTGTGTACCGGCCCACTCTGAGCACTGGTTATTATGTAATTATATACCTGTTAATATGATATAAAACCTTTTGATTCTACCTTCTAACACAGTGTGACGGTTTTGGGTTCTGTGGGTGGGTAGGTGCAGAGATATGAAGTGCTAATGTGTGTGCGCTCACTTTATGAATCTCTGTTGATTGTTTTTACCACAGGAGCACCTGTCTTTAAAGAAGTACATTGTAGACATAGTGACGGACACCACTGTGACTCCTGAGACTAACCAGGACGGAGAGGAGAGACAGAAAGCACGGAAAAAGGCCAAGAAACTCCGTGGACGGATGAACTCAAGGTGATCGTCTCTTTTTCCCTAGTCTGTTCTGTCGTTGTCCTCTCTCTCTCTCTCTCTCTCTCTCTCTCTCGCTCCTTTTACTCTGTTCTTACTGTTTCTCTCATGCATGACAGTCACTCATATGGCTAAAGGACAACATGGCATATGTGTGAGAGCTTTATGAGTGACAAGGAGATGGAGAGCAGAGGCACTGTGCATCTTGGCTGTCTGCAGAGCAACACTGATGAGCTTAATTTATGGCCACTTTGTGTGATTGGGGAGGAAAAAGTGAGAATCGATCTGGAAGGCTCCCTCGCTTTCACCTGTTAAGAGCTTTTCTCCTAATTGGTTGCCACTGCGCTGCCAAAACTGGAGCCTCCTCTGGTGTACAATGGTATGTTAAAGTATGTGTAAACCATGCCTGTTTTTCTTTCTCCCCTCTATTGATTTTTAAATGAAGTATCAAAGAAAATCAATAGTAATCAACAAATAGGAGGCAGCGTGCCTCAGTGTCAACTCCTAGACCTGGACACTATAAATTTTGCTCCTTGTCACAACTGTAGTGTGTGTTTGTGTTTTACTGTGACAGCGGGGAGACAGATAGAGAGTTGAGACACATGCAGTTATTTTTCATGGTGTCGTAAGGAGGAGTCAGGAGAGATTAAGCTGCTGTGGGTGGGGATAACCTAGCTGAGCTCAGTCTTTAATCCTACACTGCTCTCCCCATACGATCAGTACGCTTCTTGGAGCATCTGTATTGGGTTATATCGTAGGAAGTAAGCAGTAAAATATAAACTCTGTTGTAGCCTAGTTTGAACATAAATGGTCACTACTTTTGAGTTTATGGACTACTAAAAAATAAATGGTTGCACCAAGTAGCATGGTTTTAACTATAGATTCATCAATGGCATTTTTTCAGACTGAATTTGAGTACATGTTTTGTGGTATTTGTCGATACTGATACCCATTGAGACTGATACAGAAATTAGTAACCTACTTGGACGCCAAATCGGGGCCTTATGGAACATTTTACTTGGTTCTGTTTATCTTGTTCACTGCTAGCAATGAACTTACATGCTGAGTTTTATGTTTAAGTTGTTATGACATTTAAACAGTATTTTATTAGAGAGTGCGAGGGCAGTTGCCCTGAGTTGACACGTAGAGCAGCCATCAGCGAGCGTGGCCATTAAAAATGAATGTAAGGTGCTGTGACTTGCACCTTGACTCACAAGCGATATGTGTACGCTCTGGTGAAAGGTACTCAGTACTCGCAGAACTGAAGTGCTCTCAAGCTTGCTTTACAGCTCGACACCCGTGTGTAACTGTGTGTATGGGCAATTCATGGCACCTTGTGCTCATTTTTAATGACCATGCTTGCTGATACTGCTCTGCGCACCTCATGCTCAAGCTATTTAAAGACCATATCAGGTTACTTGTATTTTAGAAAGATGCTGTAGTAGCTCCTCTTGATATTTTCGCAGAGTACAGTTTGCAGTCTGCTTTGCTTTGATCATTGTGAAAAACATCTTGATCGCTCTCAGTTTGTCTGTTCGTTAGTGCGGCAGTGTACGCTAGGCTTACATCACACAGTATCATGTAGTGTCAGATGTTAGTATAGTAGCATTTTTAATGAGTTGAAGTCAATGAGCACAGTATCGGACTGATACCTGATACCTGATACCAGCATTGGTGTCAATGCATCCCTAGTTATAATATTTCTTAAATTAAAACGTATACTTACGGTTCTAGTAAGTGCAATGTCCACTGTAAATGAAATTCCTCTGTAATCCTGTTCTATGCACTGTGTGCAGAGTAAAAAGTACATGTTTACCAACTAAAAATGTTTTGTTTTCATTTTGTTTTGTGAGGAGTATAATGATTTCTTAATGTGGGAAATATGTTTATGGTCTCTGATCACTGCACATGGCCACCTCACTGAAATACTGTTTGTAATGGCACGTATATTCATGAGGGATCGTAGAACAATTACAAATAGGCAATTTTTATATCCGATAATGTAACAAGCAGCTAGCTGATAGATAAAATGTCATGGGTCAAACTGTTATTATCGGTAAGGTACATCACAAAATACTGAAAACATTTTACCACTAATGTACTGCTGACTTTATTTTGTTGTTCAGCATATTTACATGCAGATTAGGTTTGTGGCTTCATTAGTTTTCGATGTTATGGCTTATAAACTTATTTTGTTTATATTGTTTACTTTGTTTTTGTTTATTTGTTTTATGATCTAAAACAATTTTATTAAAAAGATTTAGGAGACACATCTTGGCTTGAAATAGATTTATCTCGGATCATATTTATGATTGGGTGGTGATGCTGAAATATGTTACGCTGTATGACAAGTTTGATCTACGATCTCTTTGCACACTACTAGTTATGATGTACCTTTGCAGCTGCATTTCCATTAGCCATTAGTTTAAACTACTTCCAACGTATAGTTTAGGACCAACTTGCGACTACACCCTGACTTACGACTGTACTTGCATTTGCCTGGTAGTTAAACAGCCTGAACTATCCAGCCTCAAATTAGATCGTCGCTTGTTGACCTTGGTTGATGATATTATGTCAGTTTCTAACTAGCCCTTAAGTTAACTGATGATTTTTAGTCAGTGTCAAAATTCATCTTACTTTAACTTTGAATAAATTAATTCAAACAAGTTTCCAGGTAAAGGCGCCTAACAAGCTCCTGGGAGAGGGCCTGAGGGTGAGTAATGCTCTCTAAACAGGGCCAGGCTGGGCTTGCTCATTAATATCTCAGCAGCCCTGGCTGGTGAGTGGCACTCTGCAGGGCTGGAGCTGAGAAAGTGACAGGCCTGAGCCCCCTCTGCTCGCTGTCACTCCCTGCTTGAGCCCTGGAGCACCAAGCCTGAGAGAGAACAGGCACTCACAATCATAAATCACTGCCGCCTTCGGTCCCGGCACGGCGAGGTTAGCAGCTCCACCGCTGGGTGGAAATGAGGCGTTTTATAGGAGCACAGGGTGGTGTTTGGAAAAAGCAAGAGAGCTTTTGACAGGCCTCCCAGGTTGCCCTGTCCCCTATTGTCATCGTTAAGCTGTTTTAGTCCTGATCATACTTGACCTGGGGATGAATCCAGCACTATTTCCTACTAAGACCTACTGAGTGTATTTTACAAATAATATTGCTTGTGTGTTTTCTTCCTCTTGTAAACATGTGGATGTAGTGAACATTTAAAGTAATGCCATTGTCTCTTTCTTGTGTGTGATGTTTGGTCCAGTGCATAGGTTGTCTTTTCCCCAGGTTTGGAAACAGAGTGCTCTGTGTACAGGACTGCATACAAAGAACCCCCTGTTTAATGCACACCACTCTCACTAAGTTTACCAAAAAATTTCCTCTGGCAGGGAAAGAGGCGTCAAGCATGTGATGTGGACATACAGAAGTCGACAAAGGCACAGCGAAAACCACAGTTCCCTTCTTTTCCCCTGACATGTTTTATATAACGAAGGCTGCACCTGAACTGATCCTACGTTTTATGACTCCGGCATCTATATTACGTCCGTGTCCTCATGTGCATTCGTAGAATTTATGGATGGGTCCCGGTTTGTTCCTTTTTGCACATTTTCCACGGCTCCAGTTTTAATTCCTTATCCGTCAGCAGTGAAGTTCCATGATTGAAAGCCTCTCAAACCCAACATTAAAATATTGCAGCAGCACCTGGCCAAATCCTCCATGTAACCGGTAGTGCCAAACCCCTGAGTTCTCATTGCACCTTTTAAAACGGATACAGTGTATTTGTTTTTTTTTATCCATCTGGACACATAGACATTTTTATGGCCCAGTGTAGGGGGGCCACTATCTCTATCCAGCATGGATGGAGGTGAATGTTGGGGCAGATTGTGATGAATTGATTATTAGTTCTGCATTGTAGCCGTGTAGCTCCCCTACCCCCCCTTAATTCTGATTACTAATATTTATAACTCCCTTGCCCATTTAACGGGGCCTGCCGCCGCCAGTGATTGATGGCCCGGCCATTGCTCCCCGTTTAACCTGCACGGGTATAAAGCTGTCAGAGATGAATATTGTAATTCGGTGGATGATGAAGGGGCCAGGTATAGTTCAAGCCTTCCCTGAATGCTCTGCTGCATTCTTTATGCCGGTCTCTTTGAGCTTGTGGTAAATAATGCACTGTAGCATTGGGCTTCAGTCTTCTCACTGTGCAGCTAGGGTGGTCTGTGTAACCTGTGTCTAGATTAAATCTCTGTGACTTAGGTAGCCTTTACCAAATCTCTGCCTCTCTGTTTTTAGACTCCAGAAAAGCATCAAATATCTAAATGTCTGGCATTTCTACCTGAACTTTCTTTAATGTAACATTGGTGTAGACTGTAAACTTCACCTACCTCTTTTAAGAGCTAGCTTTTTCTTAGGAGTGTTTAAAGAAAAGATTTAACCCTGACGTAAGATTGGGGGTTCATTACATGCTACGTAGGGCTCTGTGGCCTTTTTTCCCTAGCATTCCTGTCCCCTAGTGGTGTGTTATCAAATTCAAGTTTATAGTGTTCGGACTGATTTATTCCCCTTTTAAAGACCAAGAATAAGGCTTTTTAATCCAACATCTGCTAAAGGTATTTGATGTTGTTGTTTTTTTTGTTTTTTTTTAACTCACCGCTTACCCTGGTCACTAATTAAACACTCAACTTATCATTTAATTAATCATGCTAAGCCAAACTCATGTTTGGCATATGTTAAAGTTAAAATTGCATGTTGAGAACAACAATGTGTCAGTACACCTCTCAGAGCATTTGAACTAAACTTTATTGATGTGTATTTAAATTTAAGCCTCTATGGGCTGACAGACGAGGGCTGTTTTTGGATTGAATTACATTGGCAGCCCCAACAGAAATGCTTTTTAATCTGCAACTAGTCTTAGACTTTGTCTGGGAAAAAGTCTTTAAAATACTGATATTAAAGATAGACGTGGCCCTGGCTTTCTGGGAACATTCATCTTTTAGTTCGGTCTTCCGGAAAGTGGCAGAGTTTATCAGCCACAGGTCATCTCTCCCTCAGGTGGTTTGTCAGGAACTGATCGATCAGTCTTATCGGCGAGATGTAGGATGGACAGGAATCTGTCTTGCTGGACCACACCAGGGCTCACATGGTTGTTAGCTACACCCCCTGGGCTGGAGATTTGCCACAATGTTTATAAACAGCATTAGCATTTAAACTAGATATGTAAATGGAACTTGTTTGTCTTCTCATAGTTTGTCTAAATGGTTTTGCACAAGTGACCATTTTACTTGTTTGTATGAGACTTTAGATTTTTTATGGAACTTTTGAGAGCAGTTGACAGGCTAAATAAACAGTTTGAGACACAGATTGACCTCCTGATCTTTTCTTTGTTCTCACTGTCCTCTTATCTCCCCATGTCCTCAGGCTGACATGTGTAGGAGATCTCTCTCCCTAGCTCTCTCACTGTCTCTCTCTCTCTCTCTGTGTGTGTCTTTTACTCGCTCTTCTTCTCTCTTTGGCTAGCTCGGACTCTCTGATGGACTGTTCGTCTTTTTCCTTCTCAGGGCTAAGGAGTATGAGACATCCGTGGAGGCGAGGATGCAGATTCCAGATTCTCCTTACAAGGCCAAGTAAGCTGCCAGCTCTGGTTATAATGAATGTACGCCCACACCTGAGCTGTATCTACAAGTATTTGGCTTGCTCCTATCTCTGAAATGTTGTCTTTTAAACCCTTCACACCCTACACACACTTAACACCTACGAAAGACTTGCATCAGTCAAGAGTGTTTGTATAAATTTGGATAATAAACATGGTAGACTAGGCATGATTGTTTTTTATTTTTAATCGTCCCGTTCCAGATTTATGAGCCTATGGCCTTCATTTTTTGTGTGTGTGTGTGTGTGTGTGTGTGTGTGTGTGTGTGCACGCGCAGACTGCAGCGACTGGTGAAGGACTTGGGAAAGCAGCTGCAGGGGCAGGACAGTGGCCAGTGGGCCAACAACAAAGTGTCTGGCTTGGACAGAACCCTGGGTGAGATCTCTCGCATTCTGGAGAAACAGGTACTGTATGTATAATGGAATTAGCAAATACAACTACATTTGAAATACTGTTTTGTACATTAGATTACTCCTATTGTGATAGTGTCCTTGGGGTTGCAGTAAGTTTTAAACAGGCTATCACAATTATACCTCTCTGATTCTTACCCGTCCTCCTCGGGCTAATATGAATAAAGTGAACAGTTCTGTGGCATTACAGGTCTCCAAATTACTCTGTGATTGGTTTGCCACAGTGCCCTAGAATTCTGCCCTATAGTCTGTTCAGATTGTGGGTTTGTGCATGCGTGCATGTGTGTAAGGATTTGAGAGGGAGATAAGCCTCCTGGCTGCTCTGTGTGCAGACTCTCCTAAACCACACAGCTTTGGCTGGAGTCCTCCCTGTCTCACAGTCTGCACTGAGTATCACGTTCCTTCCCCAACTCTTTGCCCTTGGTTATTTGGTAACGAGGGCCAGATTAGTTGCATGTTTTCATTGCAGCAGATGTTATTAATCGAGCAGCTACCCGTTTGTTAAGAAGCCAAACATGTTTTTCAGTGTTCATCTGACCTCTCATGCCTGCTGGTGCACATTGTGGCTTTGTACAATAACTTGTCGGTTTTGTCGACGTAAAGTTTAATCCAAATGATTGAAAAAAATTAATGCAACAAAGCATTTAAAGATGTATTCTTTGGCTCGGGGATGTGTTCCCCACAGTGATAATGGCACCTTGCCTTTTTCCTGTGAGCCACCTGTATTCAGTACAATAAAACTATGCAGATCTTTACAATATTGTACATGTTTTGAAGTATTTTTAATTTTTCAGCAAATCACATGTAGATTAATGTGCAGTATTTGCAAAGGCATTATTTCACCTTGTCCTTTAGTCAGCAAAGGCCCAATATTTGTTGCACTTCTTATGACAGGTTGATCAATACTAGATTGGATAGATGGCAAACATTTGTCCTTTTTTTTTTTTTTTTTTTTTTTTTCCCAAACAAAGGAAGGAAATCAACAATCCTAGCAAGTGCCATACTGTAAAAGACCTGGGTGTGTGTGTGGGTGTGTGTGGGCGGGAGGATGGGATGTTGATGGTGTAACTGCACTGGCTGAAGGGAGGAGATGCTGGATGCTAATGGATGAAGGGATTTCTCCAGGGAGTGGGCAAGTGGCTGAACAGTCTGGTAAAGCATTGCTAATGGGAGGGTAGGGTGGGGAGTGAATCTTGTCTAGAACTGGTGGAGAAGCACCAACTGGCGATACTTTTATTTCCTGAAGTAATACACACCATCCTTATGTGCGTTTTATATTATATTATTGTATTTAGGTTAAAATATAATTTATATTTAACTTGTATATAGGGTTAAAATTTCAAATTAATCTGAATGTAGGCTGTAATATTTTCCTTTCGCGTCTGCATTGTGGTTGACATTAGCCTTTTAATTAGCCTTATAAAGGCTTATATGTCATTTAAGATGTGCATGTTAACCATCATAGTTGAATGTAGTAAGGTACAGACACCACGCTGTACACTATGCCCAGATTAGTCATATCTAATCAGATTAAACACTTTTATTTTACCTCCCCTAACCAAATAACTGTCAGAGTTATTTTGTTAGACGCTTTTTAAGACTGCAGATTCCCTCCTGAGTTCAAGTGTTTTCTCTCATGCTATCCCAGAGGCCTTGTGGTCTCTCTCATTCCGACTGGTTCTGGAGTTTTCCACTGAGACCTGCCTTTGAAGAGCCCTCTGTTGCTATTTTTCTAAGTCAGCAGGAATAGTGAAGTGCTTGTGGAAATGTCAGTTCTTCAAGCTTTTCCTTGGGCTCTTGTGGGGATAGGAGTCTCTCAGTTTTGTATCTGGACTTCATTTGAGCTGTCCGTCAAACCGTACAGATTCCTTCAGCCAAGCCGGCCCGTGCCCAAAGCAGCGTCACTGGAATTGTGTGTGAACCAGGCTGCTTAGGCACTTCCTCCTCTAATCCCTGGACAAAGTCAAATAAATATCTGTCTCCTTCAGCATGAGGTGTCTCCCCACAAGCCGCTCCGCCTGCTCACTTTTAGTCAGGAGCATTTAGATTATTTGACCTAACAAGCATCTCTCGTGTCACAGACTCACCTACAGATTTGTTTTTTCACAGTCACCGTATCTGATTCAGTCTTCACTTTCTCAGCTAATTCCTTGAACAACACCCGATACTGCCCCCACCCTTCTCTTCTTCCCCCCAGCAGCACTGCTTCAGCTTTAACCATGGGCTCCGACCCCTGCCAGCCTCTCCCTCTGAGGCCGCTAATGGTTTATTTTGTGTCAAACCAGGTTTCATTTTGACTCGCTGGAAAGTGACTGATCCAAGAGGGTTAATTTTTTTTTTTTTTTTTTTTTAAAGAATAGTCTGGACAGTCCTCTATTCTTTAGCATTACCTTACGGCTGCTTACCTTTGTCGAATGACCTCATGTATTTACATTGAGTGCCAGCACATGTTTGTCACTGCTTTCAAATAAAGCGCTGGGAGAGCCGGACTACGTTTATGACACTTCAGGGACTATCAGGACCATGGTGGAGGCAGTGGGCTGCTTCTGTTTACATTTTCATTTGCCAGCTGTCAGGGCCTGGCTTCCCTTGGTGGCCAACTGGTTGCTTGCTGTACCTGATCAAGAGGCCCCTGAATAGAGAGAAGGGCACTGGGAGGGTTCTTGTTCCTTGTCCATAAATCCCACGGTAGATGACCTCATATTAGAAAGGGTCAGATTTAAGTTGGCTGATTCACAGAACCTTGATGGACTTCAAGGGTGTGGACAAGCTACAGCTTTCACATCAATATAGCGTTAAGTGGCTTTGAAAGGAAAGTGTGTTGCTGATAGATTTTGACATGGTTAGTACTGTTAAGTGAGATGACTTCGGTGAAACTCCGAAACTCCTCCTAAAGTCCGCTAGGTGGCAAATCCTTTAAATCAGTTTTTTCCCAATTCTGTTTTCTGGATTAAATGTAATATGCAGGTATTTTAGTCCTGTTCCAGCATTCCAGTTTGAACCACATGTGGAAGCAGGCAAACATTATGTGCAACACAGGGGAACCAAAGAACCAAGAATGTGAAACATTGCTTTAGATATGTGTGTGACAGTTTTGTGTTGTGGGTGACGGGAAATCTTAATGAGTTTGAATTTGAATAACTGAATTAATAATTGTCAGTGGGAAAGTTACTTTCCTCAGAAGGAAAGTAAGACAAACGTGTGTGTGTGTGTGTGTGTGTGTAGAGCAATCATCAGTTACTTCTACCCATTTTCCCTTTTTTTTCCCTTTTTTTTTTTTTTTTTTTTTTTTTTTTTTAAAAACATGAGACGATCCTTTTTTTTTTTTACAATGAGAAGTGTCAGGTAGGTGAGGTGTGAGTGTGGGTGAGCAGTGTGTCCTGTGTAGAAGCCCTCTCTCTCTGAATCCAGTCTGAATGACAGGCAAAGCCACAGGGGGATTAGTGCTAAAGAAAGGCACTGGACATAGTGATGACATTCACTGTGCGCCATCAGTTAGGTAATTTTCCAGCCCTAATTCATGGACTAATGCTTTTGTTCCACTTGGCTTGGCATTGCATGTGTAAGTGACTAGTGAATTCTTGTCTTCCCCTCAGGTGTAGGTTGGAGTAAGTACCAGAAAACCTTGATGACAACTAATGCATTTGGAGGCCATGTTTTAAATGATATATTAGTTAACAAATATAAAAGTTTAGTATTCCCCATATTACATTACATTAATATTTTAATATTATGTATTTATTAATTAATTATGTGTTTATTGAAAGTTAAATAATCAGTTTAACTGTAGAAGTAGATTGTGCGAAATCTTCAGTTATGAGGTTAATGCTTTTTTTCCATGCAATATATATATATATATATATTTATTTATTTATTTATTTATTTATTTTTGCTAGTTTTATATCTACTGTTGTTAAATTTTCAGCCTGAATCTAACAGGAAAATACAAATAGTACAACTGCCTGAGATTTTCTTTACTTTAAAAACACTATCCTGTGGTTCCTGTGGTCCCTTTGATTTTGTGCTTCAGTTGTCACTAATGAATGGTGGTCCTTTCTTTTACATAAACCAAACTCCAAACTGTTTCTCATTCGAAATGAACCGTCACAAATCATCCTTTACTGTATACTTAGCTCCATTCCATTAAGCCATGTAAACATTAAAATGCTACAGATCTCTTGTTGTGGTTTTCAGCTCATTTCCCTTCTCTCTGATTTTAACTTAGGCCTCTTAGGGATTTTGTTTATTCCCCTTGTGTGTTTCCATATCTCTGTTTGAGCCCAAAATGTTGCCTCCTTATGCCTGTGCTCTTGTTCATTATGAGCCGGAACTGTAAAATAAAGTTTACATTTACGTTATTCGAGTGCTTGACCAAAATTGGATCGACCTAGGACGCAGTCTTGGTGGACCGCTCCATCAATGAGTCCTCAGCCAGTTGTTATCAATCTGTTGTTGCATCGTTTTGGAACTCATTCTATCCCTCTGGCTTTAAGGAGACTAATTAGAATGATTTTTTTTTTTAACGGACAGGAGCACACAGACATGTCCACCCCATCCTGCCATTTAACCTAGTGCTCACCCCACCCCAGCACCTCTGTCCTTACCAGAGCATAGAGCAGCTGTCTGGTCCTCTGATTAGCCTGGGCTAAAGAGAACACCCAGGATAATAATTGGATAAGGTTTTCAAGCAGTATAATTCAGGTTTGCACCCTTCCTTCCACTCCCCCTCTTCCTTTTGCCCTCTCATCTGTCTTCAAGTCTTTTGTCTGAGATCTGTGTTTGAGAAACGGAGCCTCTCATCCTATTATTCTGTCATTGGAGTGTCTGCTAGGCATGGGTGAGTGAGGACTAGAATCAGAAATCAGCAGTGGATTTGGACGTCACTCATCAGCTCAACGTGGGGCGGCTTTGTCGAATTTCTTAATGCCATTCCGTTCCGTCAGGTTTATATCAGAGAAAATCTGTAGCACACTCGCCATGTATAATTATAAAATAAAATATTTTGCTAAAGTGGCATGGTCAGAAGCAAGAAAATCAGGCAATTAAATGCAGAAAATATTAAAAGGGAATCCTTTTAGTGGCAAGTAAAAGTGATATTTGTCAACCATGCACACAAAAGCGAACAATACACTTTTGTCACCGGTGCAGTGGAGTGATGTATCTAAAATTAGTCCTGTTGCCTTCTTTGCATTATAGTAGTAATCTCAGTTTCTCAAGAGCGGTCACCATGAGATCATCTTGTAAATATGAAGTGAAATTGAATGTTACAGCCGGCATTATGTACATTGTTAGAAAAACTTTACACCCCTATTTTCTCTTTTCCCCAAGTACTTTTATGTTTTGCCTATACCAGAGCTCCTCCATATTACGTGCAGTGTGCTGCATGCTGGTATCTGTCACTAAGCCAGCTGTAGGTGCGGTGAGATGTCTTCCTCTGATCTGAGCTTCTCAGGTGAATACCAGGACTGTACAGGCCCTATCTAACCCCATGTCTCCCCAAAACGTTTCTTAAATGGGCCACCAGGAGAGGCCTGATCTTCCCTCGCCTCCAGCAAAAAAGATCCTGTGCTGATGTGAGAGCCTAAGCCTAAGGCTGCTTAAGCCTCCCTCACCGCTCTCAGTTCTGTTGACGAGGCATTGTGAGGAAGACAGCAGTGTATCTTGGAGGCTGATGGAGTTGACGCTGAGCTCCTCTTAATCACCTTTGCTGTTCAGCATGCACTGCCTTTGGTGTACCTGACAATGTGCTTGTTCCAATCTCTTAACCCTGCCAGGGTTCAGCCTTCTTTTGCCACCAAATCTTCAGGAATTATTCTTTGGCGGCACCCATGATTGACAGAAGAGGAGCTTATGTGTAATTTTGCAAAGCGCTTCCACTGTTCAACGCTCAATATGTTCGGGCTTGTTGGCAGGTTAGCCATCCCCTGAACAAAAACAGCCTGAAGTGCCTGACTTTGAGTGCTGTCACACAGCATAGGAAACTCTGACCTCAGTAAGAAGTGGAAGCGATCTTCTCATCTCTACTAAAGTTCTCTTCGCTCTGAAAGCTGGAGTTAATGTGTATCTTCTCTCTCTTAAGTCTTTTTTTTTTTTTTTCTTATTTCTAGATATACGGTCAGGTCCATAAATATTGGGACATTGACACAATTCTAACATTTTTGGCTCTATACACCACCACAATGGATTTCAAA
>CM075011.1:14938155-14971679 GCA_037576675.1 Pangasius sanitwongsei | reverse complement strand
AGAATAATAATCATAAATCAAACTTTCACTTTTTTAATACTTGGTTGCAAATCCTTTGCAGTCAATTACAGCCTGAACGCATAGACATCACCAGACGCTGGGTTTCATCCCTGGTGATGCTCTGCCAGGCCTCTACTGCAACTGTCTTCAGGACTGTATGTTTGCATCTTCATGTTTACTATATTTCCTCATATTTACTATGAACAGCAAGTTTTACAGCTAGGTCAGAATATGTGATATAAATGCTTTTCTACTCACAGAAAAAGTTTAGTAAATTATTATTATTGGACTTCAGATATGTCAGGACGTTTGTGGTCTGGAGCCACTGCCAGCCTTTGAGATGCTTCTTTCCTTCGTCAGCTAAAGCTCAAGAGATCTGTGGATCTTTGTCTTACATCACATGACTCACTTAAAGGGTTCCCACTTTGAACTTGAAGGAATTTTATGATGCAAGTAAAAATGTCAAGTCTGTAAACAGTTTGATTTGAGAAGCATGTCAGTTAAATGACTGGTTTATGTCCTCTTTTAGACAAGGACACTCAGCCGCACCATATGAGTTTCAGGCACAGTTTGGTTGACCTCCTCTTAAAAGTTTTATCACTTTTATCTATGGTAAGCAACGAACGAATGCTACATTTGAAACAAGTCTACTTTGTGCTTTTTCTCTAATCTTAACATGATATTGTGCAAGTAATGTTTTTATTTTTTCCCTGCTGTTTTTTCCAGCGATCCATGCTCTTATATTCCCTAAGCTCTTGTTTGTCAGACTGGACCACCCTTGCTTTGTGTGCAGGTCTGTGTATTTGTTGTCCTGCATCACGGTTTGTTGACTGCGGGGGGGCTAAAAAGGGTTGCGCACTTTTGAGATTTAGCAGGAATTCTTTGGGGATCACTTTTTTTTTTTTTTTTTTTTTTCAGATGTCACTCTCAGTCCCCTTCAGAAAGAGGGAGGTCTGAGAGAAAGACGGGATCCTTACAAAGCGAGAGCAATGCGATACCGCGACCCGTTCGCCTCTGCATGCGTGTTCATGACTGACTCTCTCTCTCCCCTTCTCTCTGTCTCCTCTCTTCTCCAGAATAATGCGGATCAGGTAGCGTTTCAAGTGGGAGGGGGTCTGTCTGCACTGGAACAGATTCTGCAGGTAGTCACGGCCGCCTCCACTCCCACAGCCGTCCCACGCATTCCACTTAAGTGAGTACCAGCTCTCACTTCTCTCACTCACTCACACATATACACACACACACACACACACACACATTTAAAAATGTTCCTTTTCAGTTTCAGTCTTTTTGCCTCCCTAAAGCTTGTCTAATGTTTGTCATTAAATTTTACTACCAGATGAAACTGTCGTAAGTTTAATTAAAAGAAAGTCTATTATCTTTGCCATTGGAAGGTAAATTCCACAAACAGATTTTATTAGGTGAGAACATTCTGGTGCTCCTAACAGATTTCATAAACTACATGTAGATTTAATTTTTCATAATTAATAATTCATTATGATTGCATAATTAACTGGAGAAGCTCTCTTCTCTCTGTGCATGATTGGTGATCATAATCCCGGCTCACAGAACAACTCCATCTCAACTGTTCAGACAGTTCCTCGTTATCCAGAACCCCTTCACTGCAATAAATAGTTACAAATGCATAATGAATAAGGATGCTCTCTGTTTAGAAAATAAAAAGGGCTGCATTTAAGTCATCCATTTCTCCTTCGCTTGCTGCCATACAAAGGACACATTTATTGAGTGCGTCACAGCGAAATGGGAGTGCGGTTTGAATAGTGGCAATGGAGTTTGCGGGCTTGGCCACTAGATAACCTCACAGAGAGAGCTGTTTCCACTAGAGAGAGCCCTTAATGGACTAGAATGGCTTCTCTCTCCATCATTAGCATTTGCTTTTTTTTTTCCAAATATCCCCTAATGGAGGAATGTTACTTATATTTATAATGCTTTTACAGGCCATCTAGTGTTTATTGATTTTTTTTTTTCTTTCTCCCTCAATCTCTAACGCTCTCTCTAGCTCTTTCTTAATCAGTCATTAATTTTAGAAAATTTGAGAGGAAGTTTAAGATTGTAATGGATTTTTATGAACTGAACTGAACTGAAGTTTTGGAGGAGGGTAGGTCTGGCTTGGGCTTGATTAACGTGTGTGTGTTTGTGCGTGTGCGTGGTCGTGCGTGTTCTTGCGCTCGTGTGCGTGTTCTTGCGCTCGTGTTCGTGTTCTTGCGTACGTGTGTTCGTTCGTGTTTGTGTGTGTGTTGGGGGGGGGGGTGGGGGGGGTACTGTGTTTGTGCACCACCCCGTGTGTGTGCTGGCCCGGCTGTTCAAACACTTATGCTGTTCTCTTCTTGTTTTGAGATATCCACTTAACTGGCTCGGAAGGAGGCCCAGATCTTTGAGGCATGTCTGTCATTTGTACTGGTCTGTTGCAATCACACAGTGAAGTGGCCCTTTTGTAAGGATTAAAGAATGTCCTCGTCTTCAGCTCCTATCATGGCTGAATCACTTCTCAGTTTTGGCTTGTTGAAAAGTCGTCCCCTCTTGACGAACCATGGGTATTCACCAAAGATATATAGGAATTCCTTGTAATAATAAAGTATAAAGGAACTTTATACCCTTTAAAAAAACCTACCTTCAGTGACTGTTAGAAAAATCCCCTCAAAATGTCTTTAATTAAACTATCGTCTTTGTTCAGGTTATCTGAATAGCTCATACAAGATGAAGGGCATATAGTAGTTATTGGACACACTGAGAATCACCAGAGCCAGTCGTCTGGTTTGTGAATGGCTCTCACCACTCAGGTGAGCAGAGATTAGGATAGTCAGGAGAAATCATGCAGTCTTACTGTCACTCTCACGCTTTCTAACTTACTTCACTCTATACTTATTGCAACTCCTAGGCAGGTATGTGGTTGGCAGGAGAAAGAATTCTTACATTCTTTTTCATTTCATCCTTCCTTCACTTTCTTGAGCCCTGAGGTTCCATAGTGCTGAACCTGTGATAACCTTACACACTTGCATTAATCCTGTATGTCCAAAAAAGTCCAGGAAACGGTGAAACCCAAACAGTCTTTGTGCCATCGTCCACCTTGGCCCCATGTCTATCACTCCTCCAGCAAGGTTTTGTCAATGTTGTTCTAAACTGACCTTTTGACAAGCATTTCATACTGTTTTAAGCTTCATACTTGTAAGAAAACAGTGACGAGAGACTACAATGCACAGTATCGGAACAGGGCATGACATGAGTGCGTATGCGCTAATCATTCTTCCTCATCTCTGCTTCATAATGGAACTCGACTGAGACACTAACCCTCACAACAGCTCTAGTTTATCTGTTTACTGTAATGCTGGCATATCGATCGCCTCCTTTCAGATAAGCTGAGTGATTTACAAAAAAGAACAACTGCGGAGATGCTGCTGGAATATTACGCCCCAGGGAGGAGAATTCCATCTTGTTAGCATTACATTAATGGGCTAATTCCAGCGCGAGGCTCCGTTAATGTCCCTGTGCTACACTGCGGCTCAGAGTGGAGGGTTGGGCAGCAGGGGAGGAAATGGGGGTCGGATGTCTGGAGCAGGAAGGTCATTACGTTTGTGTGAGTAACGGGGCAAGGGAAGAGCATGCAACAACCCGGACGTTAACCCACACGCTTACTGTTTAACTCTACAAGATGGGGATGTAAAAGTACCTGTGAAACAGTCACTCTTTTATATCCTACTACAGTGATTTTCTTGTTAGTAAAATTTTATTCTTAGCCATTTTGTGAGAAACAGCATTCTGTCAAGCATGCTGTGTTGATTGTCAGAGCAGCATACTAAGACACAGCGATCCCTGCTTGTACACAGAGACAGAGGGGGTCACATTAAAATGAATTTACACTGACAGTGGTAGAAAGGGAATAATATTTTTCATCTTAATTTTATTACTTGTCACCTTATTAGTCTTTTAAACTGATCAACCATAATTTGCTTTCTATTTGATCATGTAAATTATTATTGAAATTGATATCTCTTACTTTTTGAATTTGATGCATGCCTCATAACTTTGACATGTTGATGATGAAGAGCTCGACTCTGCTTGTCTGTAAGAGAGCCTCTTGTATGCTTTTATGCTGTGGAGAGTGCTGGATCCCCTGAGACGAGAGAAGAAAGCACATAGATTAAGCTGTAAAGTGTTTTTTCTTTTTTTTTTTTTCTCATTGACTCTTACCTCTCCCACAGGGATGAAGAGTGACTGCACTTGGAGGTGTGTCTGATTTTGACTTGAGTTTGTAGAGTGTTAAAGCACATCCTCTGGTCTTCCAGTAGGTGTCACTGAAGAGGAGAGAGGGGAAAGTGAGAGAGCTGGGCTTGAGACCAGGCTGCTGTCAGCACACAACTCCAAGAACAGGGAATGGAGTATGATTAAGTCACTGCTATCCCAGCGACACACGCACTGAGCGATGGTGGGGGTCACTTCTAAACGGATTTTACAAATGACTTTAAGGAAATCAGTTTTTCTAAATAGACTGGAGACATTTGAAACTTTCCCCAAGGTCAACAGGTCTGTGAAAAGGTTCGGAAATGGAGAGCACTTTGCCCCAGCTCTAAGTGTGGCCCACTTTGTGCTCCAGCATCCTGTGCTGTCTCACTTTCTGAGTGCTACTTGCAAGCGCAGCGACGCAGGGCTGCTTGTCACCTCACCTCCATGTCACACGATGACTGAATGTACCCGCTGAAAGCTTCCACCAAGCGTGGTTTCATTTCAGGATGCCATTATGCCGCACACGCGCATGTGTGTGTACGCATGCTGTGCGGTGCGTGACAGAGCACCCGAGACTTATGCCCCAGCTTATGCCCGGCCATTTGAGGAACACCGGGAGGAATGGATGTCTTGGAAGCAGTCATGATATCGGAAAAGATCAGTGGCAGAATCAAATTAAATGTCATTTGGATTGCAGTGAAAGAAAGGATTGTTTGACAAGTGCTAGGCAAAGGATTTGCTCTTCACCTTTTCTTTTTGGCTCTAGCTTTTCCTTTCCCTCAAGGCCCCCCTCTTTTTTCCTCCACTTCCTTTCCAAAAGCAGGTATTGCAGTCAGGCTGAGTACTTGTTCAGATTTCTGTGTTTTGCGTACGTCAAGCCTGAGTGGACATATAGGAGAAAGGGGGAGATTATATTGAGAGATTGGGAAATGTGAGCTTCTGGCCTAGGTCAGGCTATTTCCTGGTTGATAACCCAGTTACAAGGGGGTGCAGAAAAGGATCTTTACATGTTACTGCTGCTTATCCACCACATCCAGATCTCTGGTTTTGGGTGCTCCTTCTCCCAATGAAGAGTCCCCGTGTTCCCATGCGGCTTTAGTTTCCAAACCTGTACAGTTTTGTAAAAGACAACTTTTGGGGCGAAAGGGACATTTACAAGTGATACCCCCTCCCATGCCCTCCCGGAAGGTTTCCCATCTTCCCTGTCATCTGCCTGTTGTCCCAGGGATACCCCATGGATTTCAGAATGGGTTACAGGGGTTTATCTGAGCCCAAAGGTCAGTTTAGTGACCCACTAACTTGGGCCACCCAGGCTGAAGAATATGCTCCATGGGCGTGATGTGCATGTGAGGGAGAGGGTGCAAAGGTGTGGCTGTGGGAGAGGTGCTTCTTACCTTAAGCAGGCCTTTACTGTTTGTCACAGTGGGCTAATCAGAGGGTAGGTCTGCTTGGGTGTCTGAGGTTAAGCTGGTTAGAGTAGGTGAGGAGATTACAGCGCTTGTTATCTGCATCTCTTGGTCCTGTATTCTTTATCCCTTCCTCTTTATCTCTTTTGCAATCTCTCTCTCTCTCTCTCTCTCTCTCTCTCTCTCTCTCTCACTCACCACAACCCCCGCCCCCCTTTTTCCTTCCTCTCCTATACTCTATGCTCCATCAGTGTAGGGTACCTTTGGAACTTAATCCTATGTCTACAAGATAAGGCTTCATTATGGCCAGATTAACAATGCGCCTGTTGTTTTGGGGGGCAGCCTACAGTCTGGTAGCGGAATGGGCACTGAGCACTGTGGGCTGTCCTGGGGCCAGTGAGCATTGTCAGGAGTGGCAGTCTGTCAGGGAATCTCAGAGCAAGGAATGTTGCCTTCAAGAACGAGTGGCACATGTGGGCCACCGCTGCATACTCCCCGAGTAACACGAGAACAAGTACAATGGCACTTTACCAAATTGCTCATCAAAATCTTTGACGCGAGCTGTCATCATCTGGGAGAGGGGGCTTGAGATTCCATATGCAGGCCTGGTGTTAGGTGTCATGCTAATCACTCTCAGTTAGCCGAGAGCAAGCTGAAAAACCAACCGCGTTACAGCTTCCTGTTGCTGACAGGAGTGTGACAATTAAAATCATTTTAGCAGGACAGTGACAGCTACAACTATTTTATAATGTGTCTAGCCTGAGCCAGTCAAATTCAGCGTAAGACTTCCACCCCAAGAACCATTTCAGAATATTTCCAACAGAGGAACCAGGGCCAGACACTATTAACATGGAACTTGCTCTACTGAATGTTGCTGATTGGTCAAACATAAGCTTCGGCGAATAACTGACACTATTACCTGTTATTTAACAAATGAGCAATTGCTAAAGCTTTTTTTATGCTAGAGGCAGCATGGCACAAACAGCAAAGCTTTCATGATATTTTTGTTTTTACACAAGTGGAGAATCAGAAATGCCAGGGAGTATATTTTGTTTGTTTCTAGTGGCAAGAAGGTGATTGAAGTTTAAAGTTGAGCTTTGTGAATTTGCATGTGGTTCACACACCTACTCTAATATTAGCAAAGCAAAAATAGTGAAGGAAAACATCACTTGTGTATTATTTCAACCTTTTTTTTTTTTTCCTCCAAGCTGTGTGTTGACCGCATGCTGGAATGTCAGAACTCTCGTATGTTTTGCTCCACCTTCGTTATTTTGCATAATTTTCACTTGTTCTTCAGTATGCAAACCAAGAGCCTGTCCATCAGCTGTGTAGATCCTGAAAAAAGGTTGTAGAACCTTGATGGAAATGCACCTATAGAGGACAAATCAATGATCACCACACTAGTCAGGGAGGGTTGAACACTGCAACTGTAGAAGTAGTTGAGTAACACCACACCCAGTAAAATATGCAATAGCTTTATTCCTTATGCATTGTTGCTTAGCACTAGGTCTTGTGTAGCCTTGGTGCCCTCTTAAAGATTAAGATATTCCAGAATGGTTTGGTTGGTATGAAGTATATTGTGTATTACATGTTCAAGATTATAATTTATTGTGTATTTAAGCTCTGAATATTGCACCCTCCTTCTGCCTTGCCCCCAATGTCCCTAAACGCTCTGATTTGTTTTTTTGTTTGGGGTTGATCCTAGCACTGGGGGTTAGTTGTGGGATTTGGCCAGTTGACAGCTGTTTTGCCCTTTAATAAGATTAGTGTAAAGAAATTAGTTGTGTGCTCTTTAATCTGCTGTTTAACCATGTGAGCCACCTGAGGGCTGCCCTGTCCTGCCCGATCCTCCTGCATTCCTCCTCACAAATGATCCTATAGGCATCAGATAACCTGCTCCTCAGGATCCCCGTAAAACGTGCACCTAGATCAGGTTCACTATGCATTTTTCATGGGTTTTAGTATGTCAGCCTACTTAAGTTGGACCAAATTAATACCATCCCTGTATGTGTATTATTCTTATTCATTTATTATGGAGTTTTCGGCCCCAAGTCTATCCATGACCCTATATTTGTTTAGCATATGATTAAAACAAAGAGTACTTGGTAGTAAAAAATTTGTTAATTTGTGAAAATCCATTTTATTTTATCTTTCTACCAGTGCCAGGTAAACTGCTAAAAGCAGTTAAAGCAGCTATAAGCTTTCAACTCAGTGTTTATATTTGGTGAACCCTGAACACTGTGAAGCCTATCATTCAATCCTAGTCTGGTCATCCAACACCACCACTCCTTCAAAAATCAGCTTAAAATCAATATGGATACCTTAAATACCATGACAAGTGCTAAAAAGATCTTTACCTGAAGTAACCCATACTAAGCTTAAATGTTCTATTGTCTTAAAACATATGCCAGTTCTGTCTTACAGGTGCACTCACTAATTTAGTTTGGTCAAGTTGAGAATATTCTCAATTTTTTTTGGAACCGAATTGGATTCGAGACGGAGTTCCACAATCAGGGCTCTTTTTTCTACTGGAAAATCAGTGAGGCAGAGGCAATGCTGGTCGGCTGCCCAGAGTGCACAGTTCGGAGGGGATCTCATGTTTCTCTCCCCCGTTTACCGAACAGAGCCTGCAGTATCACTCCACTCACCCATAACCATCCCGCCCTCCCTCTCTCCCTGTGGCTCTGTTTCACTCCTCAATAGATAGCTTTCTATCAGTGCAAAAGAAACACAACACTGTTCGTGCTCTTGCGAATCAATGTTCCATGTGCTCACTGAACGAGTGATTTTTAAACATCGTACATAAATTGAACCAGACCTCACTCAGCACCTTGTCCGGAACATTTATTGTTAGTTTGTCGGAGGTGAAAACATGTCAATTAATAACTTCACATAAAATAGGTACACGCAATTTTTTTATAAGGAGCAGCAATCAAGCGGCTGAAAAAGCGCAAGGCTCAAAGTGATGTGTGGAACACTTGGACTCTATCCCAGGAGTCCAGTCAGTGCACTTTCTCCTCACAGCTCCATGCTGCATGGCTGACGCTTTTACGCCGCTATGTCAATACTGACACCACTATCTCCCCGATCTGTCCGTCGGCGGTTTAAATATACATTCCTCCTTTTGTCCGCGGGGTGGAAGTTATCGACAGGCCAAACCGTCCATGGGCCGACGTTATTTTTATTTCGTTCACCAATATAGTTTGGCTGAAAACACCGAACAGATGGCGACGGTTGCGGTAGATATCAAAATGTTTACGACTGGGAATAAACACGGCCTACTTTAAACCAGGAAGGTCGGATTCCTTTCGTCCACACCACAGATAGGGCCCCGCCACTCTGCTTTGGGTTAAAATATACAGTTGTCAGAAAATATTAACTGATGAAAGGAGGGAGTGGATTGGGTGGAGGGTCTGCCAAAGTCAGAGTGGTGTGACTGGTCACTTATCTGCAGCATTAATCTGCTCTCAGGCTGGTGTGCAGCAGACATAATACAGCGGACTGACTGACTGCTGACTGGTCTACAGGCGCTGACGGCTTGTTTCTTATCTCTGTACGGGGAGAAAAAGAATAGAAAGGGAAGACAGGACAAACAGTGATGGAATGATTTGGATGGATGGAGGTAGAAAGAGGGAGTGAGAAAGAAGAGGAATTGGACAGATTGAACAGTCTGGTTCCTCCAGTCTTGTTAAGCGGGTTAGAGTGATATCATGTTGACCTTTTCTTGAGAAGGAGTGTAGGGGGAGGATATGGGAGGGCTGCAGAGATGCTGTTCTTACATTGTTTCTTATAAATGCATCCTTGTATTGTTAGGCTGCTCATATGTAATGTTTACACCCTGAGATTATAGTGACATTTTTATTATTATTATTTTTTTTTTTTTAAATAATTCCTACCATGTTACAAACCCATTTGATTGGCAGCATGTGAAATGTAAAGTAGAACCTGCCTTACCCTGTTGCCCTACTCCTGTTAACATGCTTATCTGTAACGGGGAGGCAAAACACAAGGAGTGTTCGGCTTTTCTAAACCATATCTGGTATGTGTTTCAGGTCTCTGTATGCCGCTGTGAATGTGTATTACCTGGCCTGCTCCCACTGCTACAGCAACTGCGTTTACGTTTTCTACAGCAACAAAATCGCCCCTCTCATGGATCTCCTTCTCCACCAACTAACGGTAGACCTGTAACACACGACACTCTTCCCAGTTAAATTCTCTCTTTTTTGCTACTAATGGCTGTTGCTCAAAACAGTTATTGTTCCACTCTTACATTATTATGTTATGATTACAATTACAGTTATAATTTAAAAAATTGTTTCTGTTTTTACTCCTTGTGCTCAAACAAACGTATCCCATCTACCAGACTGAGACCAAAGCCAAAAAAGGAACTCTAACACGTACAACACACGTCAAGTTTACATGAGTCACTGAATCATCGAGAGTTGTGGGAAAGCACTGTTGCTAGATTCTATTTCTTTCTGAGTGTTTATTATGTGGTATTGTGCCCAATACAAAGCTCCCACTGGTAGACAGGGGTAAGATAAAGGAAGGGTTAACCTGACACCATACACACCATATTTGGTGTGCAAATTAGGTTTTGTAGCAGAAACAAGCAATTGAGAGAAATTTAAAGATACAGTACAAGCAGTGTGCCAGCTCATATATAGTACCATGTCCCCAACACTAAGCCTAATCTTTAGCTGTAAATGCACAACCTGACACAAGCGTGGATCGTGTGTGTGTGTGTGTGTGTGTGTGTGTAATTCTAAACAAATAACATTTGGCAAATCCTTGAGCCAGGCTTAGTGTGGTCTGGAAGTTCCAGTTTGGAGAAGTCATATTTCCTGTGGGCGTAGTAAGAGATGAAGTCCGTCTCAAAGCATTTGTTTACATGTGAATTAGCCCGGCAGCTATTCAGACCACTCGCTTAGTGATTCTGTCTGTCTGGAGGAGTTTCAAGATTTTAGAAATTGGAGCAGTCAAAAAGGATTTATTTGTATCAATAACATCTGTATTTTGCATTCTGGTTTGCTGCTAAAAATACAGATAATGTTATGGACATCTGTCTGTCTCAGAATTTTTTTGATAAACGAAAAATGCAGCATTTACCTAAACTAAGAGCTAAAGAGCCAAAAGATATTCATCTGGATGCTGAAGGTGAAGTTAAAGTTCAGCTTAGCTGTTAGAATATATATCATAGCACAAAAATATAGTTCTGTGGTTAACCTTATATATGTATATTAAGAGTGAGTGTGTGTAGTGCTGGGCAGCCATGGCGTCTCCCCCCTTCCCCTGCTGTAATTAGATTTGTTAAGAATGTAGCAGGCTTTGCCTGCTTTGTCAGTGTTCTTATTCGTCCCTCAGTTAAAGCTGACATTTGACCATTGGCTGTACTAGTGCTGTATATTACTTCCTCCCACAGAATGACTGGCCCATGCCTAATCACACACCCTCTTGCCAAGCACTTATCTGATGATCAGACATCCAAGTTCTTTATTTAATGATCCAAACCAAGCTTTGGAAAAGTGTTTGATGAAATGATACAGGCTATAGAGAGCCTACAGTGCATACACATTATATACACCATGATTACTTTTTAATGGAATGACAATAATAACTCCAGCCAGAAGGTTCGAAAACACTTAAATCCAAGTTAGGACTCATTAGTATCTGTTAAGTCCAGCAATCTGCACTCGGCTGTAGGGCCTGCGTGCTGGTTACATGATGCCGCTAGCAGCACCCTGCCAGGCTTCTTGTATGCCCCTTGCTGGCACGCCACCAGTGACAGTGTCACTCTGAGTTTAACCGTCAGTTTATAGCCCAGAGCTGATGAATAATAAATAAGACGCGTGTTGTTATTTATGTCTCAGAGGATCAGGATTCCAACCAAAGACTAATGGTATGTGCCTGAAAACAAAGAGGAAGGGATCGTTTTTATTTGCACCCCCCTGACTTAATTGGACAGGCTTTAAAATGCACACTGAGGTTTAAATGTCCTCGTCTATTGTGTAGTTGATATTGAGACTGCAGGAGCTAATGCTGAATGAGCTCAGATACATATCACTGCCAAGATTAGAGGTAAAGGCAAGTTTTGCTTCAGTGGGTTAGACCTACAGTCAAGATAAAGGGCTAGATTTTCAAAACTCTCATCATGCAATTTGAAATAGCTGATCCGAAACCTTATTCACTGATGTTAGAGTTAAGGTTGTTGTTTAGATCAATAACATCTAGGTGGTGTTATTCCATGCCTGGTTAAAAATTATGTCTCTAGCTGAGTCTGAAATGATGTATAAATATCGAATATGCATTTTGTGACTCTGTTCCAGCCCAGTAAACACAGCACTTCTCAGTAGCTCTTATTCTTAAATAAATACTCTCACACACTCACAGTGTCTTGCCATCTCCCACTCCTTCCTTTGCTGCTTCTCTCCCTCATTTCTTAATCTTCTCTCTCCTATTTGTCATGTTTTTAGCTCTATGTTCCTGATGAGGATAAGTCCATCTTTGGCCGCACTGTGAACAAACAGATCTTTGAGGGTTTGACCACCGGTCTGCTCCAGACCACTGCTACAATTGTGGATCTCCTGGATCCTTCTGGACTGGAAGCTGGAAAGAGTTCTTCCTGGATTTGCTCCCCCGATATCAAGGTTAAGACCATCGAAAACTTCACCACCCACGCTCAAGACCTCATCAGGTCAGTCTGGGTTTTAGTTAGTCTTGCCTAAATAAGGGACTGTGTGCAAAATTCTGTCTTTTATTCATTTTTGTGAATGTCATCTTTGGTTTTCTGCCAGATACACATTCTTGCAGTGGAATATCTGCTCTTTACAATTGGTACCCAGCCGAGTGCTTCTCTTCCTGCTTTTTTGTCTGAAGCAGGAAGACAAGTTGTTTTTTAACCTCTGCATTCTTTCTCACATATTCATGTGTAGTGTGACATAGCTCGTGTCTGTAAGGGGATTTCTGCTCAGTAAATTGTAGCGGTAAAATATGAGTATTGGAAAGGATTCTTCTCTACAGGGAAAGCTCACTTGGAGACAAACCAGAAGTTTAGCTTTTCCTGTATCTGGTACAGTCACAAACATGGGACCAGATTTCAAGAAACTGCTTCTGCCCATCATTTGACATGATACATGAGGGAAGATTATGCAGACTATACTGTAATCGAGCTTTGCCATCACCCTGGTTGGGCGTCAACCTTCTCAGAGATATTGTCAGTCTTGTCACAGTTTACCCTCTTTCATACATACCACATACGCTCAAACCTTAAGTCCTTGTTTGCTCCAGCCAAGAGGAGCTGCAGCCAAAATCTGTTTCTGGAACTACACGACTTCCAGTTGAACTTGGTCTGAGAGCAAAAGGGCACGAGGGAGGGTCCAAATTTTGGTTTAGTCCCTGTCCATGAGGAAAGACAGACTGCCTTGGAGTTCTGGTGGAGCCCAAACTTCCCACAGCCCCACTTCACTTCTATATTTCATCTGAGCAGAACTGCCTCAGTGGCCTTGTGTGTAGTGAATATAAAGTGACCCAAACTATAAAGGTACAGTCTAGACAAGACTAGCATGTTAACTTTAAGACTAGTCTGTGCTGGTGCCGAACTGTTTTTGAATTCCACTCCCAAAGGAATTCTGACCAATCCCATTCACAGCCCTCCAAGACCCCACCCCCTGCGGATGCTACCTGCTCGCAATATTTTTTAGTGGATTTAGTTGTTGTCAGGTTGTATTTCCCAAAATGTAAATAATGTAATCACTCAAAACCACTGTGAGACAGACCATGCTAGAGATGTTACTGAAGATAAATGGACTAATGTAGTAAGCATTAATGTACGAGCACCCACTTGAGCTTCATATCCGACCACCTGATCCCATCCAAAAATGCCAGCTCCCTCGACTTTTTTGTTTGGTCCTTTAGGCCTTGTGGGATAAGAATGGAAGGGTTGAATGAGAGGAAGAGTCTGAGAAACAATGAGCAAAATGACAGAAAGAACATATAGAGATGTAAGAGAAAGAAAATTAGCTGTTTATAGCTATGGAAAGGAGCCGTTGCTGTAGTGCAGACTCTAACAGGCCCTGCTTCTCTGGGAGGTCTGTTGATTGACAGTGTGGAGCCTCCAGTCACTACTGGAGGTAGAGGAGGGGGTGGAGGGGACAGGCATACCTGAGCTATGAGACACTATTCTAGTTCAGGAAAAGGGGATTGTACACCCCCACCCCCCACCCCCCATTTTACCTGGGCTGGCACATGGAGGCACAGTCTTCCCAGCAAGGCTATAATTAGGTCTGATTTGTAGCTAGGAGGGTGGGGCTAACACCACCATGAGACCTTTCATTTTGCCTGGACAAATGATAGAGATGGGGACAATAGACAGGAGTGGCAGGCTCAGACGAGAGCTCCGATTTCCACTTGTTGGATAGGTTGTGTGTAGACAGGGCCTCTGAGTTTAGTTCCGAGCTTTGTTGCATAACATATTGTCAGTGCCTTTGAATGCAAATATTCTGAATTAGTTTTCATCTTTCATATACTGCTCTATAGACAGAGTAGAGCTGATCTGTAAATCAGCCTTGGTGTCAAAGCATTTTCAATGTTTCAGTCCACATCAGCTCCATGACATGACTGGTGCTCATAAAAACCCCATCCAGCTTGCTGTGTTTCACACATTGCCACCTTCGTGAAGTGTAAACTCCATAAAAATCCATTCAAATTGCACCCTTAGACTTTCTATTCACCCTGAACTTTTTTGTTTAAAGTATAATCACAACAATTGTCGGGCCTGTAGGTGTAAAGCAAATGATAGGATATTCATTACACCAACATTGGGAACCAGAATCAACATAAATATGCTGTTTGTTCACTCTTCCGCTGTCTCATGTCACATTTTTAAGTGAACTGTGTTGTAATTATAGCTGGCCCAAGTATGACAGCCCAAATCCCCACACATTCAAATTGGCAGTGCTCTACAGATGGGCATTAGTTCTCTTGATTTCTCTTGGGGGGGGGAAGCCTGTTCTTGTGCCAGTAGTGAGGTGTGTTTTTAGGCTCCCAGTCATGTTGCTTATGTGTCACATCTGGTGTGAATTCTAGGTTCCTCTGAAATTCTACATACATGTTAAATTTGTTAAATTTATTTGTTTGCTTGTGAATTTATACATTTTCATGAACTGACTAATGTTACATCTTGGTTTTCCTCAGCTATGTAGTGAATATGGGTGTGATTGACAAGCTGTATGGCTGCTTCCTGTCTGTGCAAGGCCCGATCGATGAGAGTCCTAAAATGTCTGCCTTTCTGGAGCAGGCTACAGCTCTCCTCCACGCCATGTGCAAGTTGTGTTTTGTCGTGAACGGCCGGTGAGTGGCATCTCTATCTCTTTCTGTCTCTCTCCCATTTCCTTATGTGCTATAACACAGATACCAGAATGTCATCAATCACTAGTTGTTCATCTAGTTCCATCTTGCTCATTGTAAACTCCTGCTTTCAGCCCACCCACACACACGTGTCTGTCTGTGTATGTATGTGTGTGTGTGTGTGTGTGTGTGTGTGTGTGTGTTCATTGACACAGGCTAGCTCCATGAGCCCAAACTCTGAGGAAAGGCTGGCAGTGACTCAACTCTGTATCTCTTATCCCCCCCACCCCCCCCCCCCACCCCCCATAAAAGCTTTGATGTCTAGAACACTTGTTAAGCGTACCTTCTGAAATGTTGAGTGTCTTTGTGTCTGCATGTATTTATTGATATTGTTAGGTCCGTCTCGGTCATGTTGACCAGTCCTGCCCTCGCTGCTGTGCCCAGCCCTGTATATGTCCAGCTGCTGTGTGCTGTAACACTGTCCAGCTGTTTAACACCATTCTCTCCCTCTCCCCAACTCCGTGTCACTAAATATCTGTGAGAAACCCCAGCAGCAGCAGCTCTCCACTTTTAATAGCTCCACTCCGCAGTGCCATATTATAATCAACATCCTTCTAATCCAGCCATCTATATCTCCATACAACCATTATTCACTAGGTGGAGAGCCAGGAAGTCATTCCAGTTTGAATGTGGGGTGGATGTTTTGAAGTGTTTCTGCTCTCTGCTTCTTGCTGTGTCGTGGGATTTGCTTGACAGAGGGGGTCATGTAGCTACACAGTTGCTAATTTCCACACTCCATGCTTGGTTGACTTCAAGTAACAGCATGCACTGTGGGGTAACATCCAGAGGGCAGACAAACCCCTGTTCTTTAACTCTAAATCACAGTGTGTGTGGATGTGCTATACTAATAATTACCTGTCATGAGCTGAATTGTGCTCAGTGATGGCTGCTTAACTGTTGCTGTTTGGTAAGATTGTGCAGAATCGTTATCTTCCATCCTTTTGTTTGCTTAGTATTTCTCTCTCCACAGTGGTTTATTCCAAATTTAAACTGCCACGTTTTTCTCCCTAGTTAACTGTAAATCAGGCAGACAATAGCTGCATTAGCAAAGGTTTAGCTGTAAGCATGGTCGAATCAGGCAGGCTGATTCAGGGTTCGTGAGCAGGCTCAGATTGCCACTGTCAGACCTTCACTTTCATCCCACACGCTGGCTGTTTCCCAATCAGGGGATGTGGAATCTGTCATGCAGAGTCACAGTGAGAGAACCAAGCCTTTGTTCCCTCACACAGACGCTAATCCTGAGTGTCTGCACAAGTTGGGCTACCCTGAGAACTGCTTTAGGATTTTGACTCGTCTGTATATATGCTAAGGATTTGGATTTGGGTGAACTGATCCAAGAACAGTTTTGGAAGCTCAAAACTGGGCAATTCTTTCACTCATTCAGGTGTATGTTGTCCTCTGCATCAAGATCCTGGCATTACCTTTAGTGTCATTCCAGGTACACATTATCTCACTGGAACTGCTCCTATCCAAATACTAACCTCCGTCATTAGAGAAATGGCAAAGCAGATCTCAGATCAGCCTGATAAGGCAGCTTCACTGCTGCCTGTATAATTTGTGACTGGGGTGTGGAGTTACCAAGCCTGTTAATCCGCCTGGCGTTGTCCAGGCTAATACACAAACATGCTGTCTTAAATCCCATAAGATGGGTTGTAATTAAATGTGGTGGAGCGCAGAAGGGCCTGAGACAGTAGTTTGTATTGTGAAAGTGGTGCATTGGCTGTCAAAGTGCCTCGTAGGCTTTGAAAGTTTCATCGCTTCAGCTTTTTTTTTTTTTTTTTTGCAGTTTGTTGGGTTACAGTAATATGGTGTGTTTTATATTGGAATGAATTGGAATGCTGCATTGCTTACAGGCTTCACGTCTTCGAGTGCTAGTCATTGCTTTGTCAAATTAAACGTCTCCTTCTTTCCCTAAACATGCCTATTACAGATTCTGGTGGCAGATGTTTTAAAATGTTTCTACTTTCTCTTCTTGTAACTAGACAAATGCTACTCCAGTGCTGAGTTCTGATTCCTGCGGGACTGAACATGACCAGTTAAGCTTCTCTGCCCTGTAGGCGTGCTGTACAGACAAGCTTTGCCCCGTTATTTATATCCGAGTGGACAGGACCTGGTCTAGCGAGTAAATCTAGAAGCCGCAGGGACCAGACTTCCCTCACTCCCTGCAACCTAGGTCTTTGACTCTCTGCGGTTAAGAAAGCAGCCGGCACCTCCTTGGGTTGTGAGACATTGAGCCGCTTGTCAGAGTCTCCCTCTCCAGCTGCCTCTCACCACTACAGGCTTGGTGAAGGGCTGTCTCACATGTTTGGCTTTGTTTGAAAGGACTCTGGTTCAGATGGATTGTACATAAACAAGGGGGAGTTGGTTCTGCTTGCCTTGAAGTTTTGATACAATGAGGGAACACCTTAACTGAGGGAATAGCAATATTTCTGTACCATATGTCAGCCAAATGTTTAGAAATATCATTTTTATTCTTTAAAAAATGTGTAACCAAAGTTTGTGTGTATGTATGCCTATATCGGTGCATATTTCAGTAAATGTCACTGTTTGTTTGTCTTGGATCTGTGTATGTGTATGGGAACATATGTCAGCCACATACTTTCCTTTCAATGCCCATAATGCATCTCTCAGAACCTTTTTTCCCCCTCATCTCTTTCCCAGCTCCTCCAGTATCTTTGACAATAAGCGGCAGGACTCTACTGGGCTGACGGCGCTGCTACAGAACACTGACCTTGTTGGAGTGCTGCACATGCTGTATTGTATCCTACTGCACAGCACCGTGCCTGAGCCCCAGTCTGGCAGCATGGCGTCGCTCCAGGAGCCCTACAGCCCTGCTGTGGTCCAGGTGGCACTTCAGGGCCTGCGCTTCCTCAACAGCTTTGCTCTGCTTGACCTCACTGCCTTCCAGGTACTTTCCTAGTAGTGCTCTGCTTTAAGCAGCGTGCCAAACCTTCAGTTGCCATGCATCACCATGCAAGTACGGATGTGTGGTAATACTGGTACTGTGACAGTCAATCATAACATATCAGATTGTTGTATAAGATCAAGACATTTTAAACAACATACTGAGCAGATCATTATAGACTTATGGGATCAGTGTGAGCATTCAACCAGTGTTGACATATTGACACATTTTCTAGTTTGTGCTCCAGAGCAGAAACCTGTGTGACCACATTCTGTTCATTCTAGTGATGTACAATATAAAATATATAGATAGCGATAGCCAATTTATATGGACTGATGCTGATAGCCGGTTCTGCTTTCATATTTTTGGCTACACTTACGTAAAGTTACACCACACTTACAAGGTTAAACATTTATTCTTATTTCATTTGTTTATTTCATTTGCCTTCCTCCAACTGAAAGTGCAGTTACTTTTTATCCTACAAGCAAATAATAAAAACAACTCTTGAATTACAGAAAAGCAATTCATACAAATGAGAATCGTCAGCTTAACATTTTGTATATTCATTTACGTTTAAAATAACTCTTCTCAGTTTCAAATAAATCCAAAAAGTCAAATCACTTTTTACTAAAAAAAAAAAAAATCAACTTCACATTCTTTCCTGTTAAACTTAGAGTAGCTGTTCTCAGTTACAGTGTCTGAAAGGGACGGCACCTGTTTTTAATCTGAAAGCTGTGTAGTGAAAATTTATCCTGATTTAATGTTTACTGTATATGTAGCCTATAAGGGGTATCCTCTGTTTTTCTTTTTTGATTGACAATAAAAAGTCGGCACCAACCATTTGCCAGGTCTAAAAATTTTTTGGCTAGTTCCTATTTAATCCTATCTTGAATTGTGGTGTTCATCCCAGATGCCATGTGTAGTGTTTAGTCTCTGTCCACTGCCTGGGGAACATTGTGCAGCACTGAAAATGCAGCTTTATGACATAACAGAGGGTGCGTACGCCCTGCTGTCCATCTCCACTATGAGGTTGCAGCCACACTGTCTGGCCAAAACTGTGGTGCAGGGCTTGTTTTTCTTGCGCACAGGGGAAGCCCACAGATTTGCCTTGAGCTAGCTGACAACATGCCATGTTGAGCCCATCCCTCAAACAGACATTCCAAACAGTGGGGAGAATAAGAAATGATGTCAAAACTCTCGGGGGCTTGTGATTTAACTAGCGAGTATACCTGTTTTCAGGAATTCAGACATTAGATCGACGAGCAGGGCTAATGATCTGACCACTGTTCAAATCCCAGCACCACTGGCAGGAGATCACTATTTCTTCCTAGAACAAAGTGAACCCAATGGACATAAACACGCTTGACCCCTGACCCCAGACCAGTCGTGTTGAAGGCTTTGGGTCAGCTATGCGGATGGAGAGCGGCATTAAATGAAGCCTGTCCGGTCGTACGTTAGCCGGCCTGATGAAGAGAAAAGGACGGATTCATGACGGTAAATCACCATGTAAACACTGAGGCGTGAGGGAGGAAATGCGGGAAGTGTATGAATTATTTTAATGGGTTTCAGTAATTACTCACACTTTGTGTGAGTGCGTGTGTGTGCGGGTTTCTCTTCCCTGTGCTCTCTGTCTTGTTCCTTCTATATTTAAAACAGCTGGCAGTCAAAGCAACACCGCCAAAGTTTTATGAACATTTTAAATAATGCTGTTTTGGGACCATAGTTGTAATCACCTTGTGGTTTACATTAGCACACAGAGCTGACTAATAGGTTCATCGGAAGAGCTCAGCTCCTCTCCTCTCTTCTGCTCTGACACCAAAGAGTCTCTCATTAACATCCCATAGCACTTTTCAACTTCTTCTGTATGATCTCTAGCCACTGTAAGAGAAACACCTAATGGTGGCCCAAGGCCAGAGTGTCAGCCTTGTGTTCTGCATACTGCAGTACTGCATTAGTGTGATGCTAGTAAGAGAAGAGCCTCAGGGGAGATCTGGCTCAGGTAGTGTTGAACTGATTTGTTGCAGCAATATGTGGCATGGAATGGAGATTATTGCAAGGTGATCACGGCACAACAGTACTCAATGTTCTGCCTTTCCTTGTTCTTGATCTTATTCTGGTAATTAGCTATAGTCTTGAAGAACATATTGCATTTTTTTTCGTTCGTTCGTTTGTTCCTCTTTATTGTGGTCAGGGTTGTGGTGGATCCAAAGCCTATCCCTGGAACTCTGCGAACAAGGCAGAAATGCACACACTCATTCACGATGAGGGGCAATTTAGCATAGCTGGTGGGAGGAAACTAGAGGACCTGGAGGAAACCAACGCAGACATGGGAAGTACATGCAAAACACACAAACCATAACGTGAGCTCAGTATGGTTGAACTGGTGGCCTTGGAGCTGTCAGGTGGCAGCACTACCCACTTTGCCAAGAATGTCAAAAATTAGGCATACCCGTGTTTGCATTAGTTAACCTGCAGCTACTGAAGTTACAGGTTTATAGGTGTGTGAGGTCAGTGTGAGCATTTGGAACTGCATTAATATGAAATTTGTATGCAAACCCTACATCAGCCCTGTTGCATTAGCATTATTCAGGTATTGTTGTTTGTGCCTGCTTACTCAGACCTTCCATCCTCAACTCTCACACCCCACAGCTAATGTCAGTAGTCTCACTGCTGACCCTGAGGTGCTTTGTCATACTGACATGTTTAATAAATACTGTCTGTGGCTCGACTGATAGCATCTCCTCTATAGGGAGACTGGGGGGTCTGGAGTGGGACCTCTCTGTCTCCAGAGCTGTGGAAAGACTCTCACAAGTCCTCCTCAACAACCCCAACTTGTTTTTCATCCACTTTAAAACACTAGTTATCTTCTTATGGTCTAAAATGTACCATGTGTCTTATACATAAACAGTTTAGAGTAGTCCGGTTAGGTTCAAGTATGAGTAGTCCTTTTAAACTGATGGTCAGGTAACCACTGACGTTTATCTGCTTCCTAATTTGATTTGCCTGGGTTTGATCTTAATAAATATGTGGTGATATGTGAGCTGTGACTGATGCACTTTAAAAATATTATTATTGTTGCTGTTTTTCAGTCTGTTTTGGGAGCTGAAGGATTGTCTCTGGCCTTTAGACACATCATGAGCTCTCTGCTGTGGTACTGCTCACAGAACAGCTCAGAGAATCTGCTGCATGAGGTCATCATCTGCGTAGGCTACTTCACCGTCAACCATCAGGACAACCAGGTGAGCATAGTGTGAACAGATAAATGCAACAGTCTGTTGAAGTTGTTTGAAGAAAAAGCACACTATCATTACAGTTCCCAGTAGGGGTCTGTTATAGATCTAACTATGCTAAAAGCTGGCAGTTTATTATTGTTTATATGCAAGCTGCTTCTGCTTCCTGATGAACCTGTAAATGTAAAAACTCTCATCAAAAACACACAAATAGAAAGCTGAGATTGGGGGGAAAAAAATGACATTATGTATTTTAGTACATTTACAGCTTAGGTATAATAATAAAAACCAAACAATATATAAGGAATAAAACACAACAGGTCGCTCTTATAGGAAAATGAAGCAGAGTTACCACCCCAAAGTGGATTTTTTCCTGTAACAGCACAGCATGAAGTGTTTTATTTCTCTTGTACCACGATTTGCCAGCTGTTGCAATTATTAATTTAATAATGAATGGCACTTTGTGCTTTTTAACCATTTATTGTCACATTCAGTGTTGTGAAACATTCATGAGATATGTTACTTCCTGTTATCACTTGCGTTATAGCAGCTTTGAACCCTCGCCAGCCTATCGTTTTTAAGTGAATAAGACAACAAACACAACTTGCACAACTTGCACAGACTCTCCCATCATGGAAAACTTGCTGCCTGATACAAAGTTCTGACACCCGATAGCAAAAATAGCATTTTTAATCAATTTATTATGGGCTTATATTTTATGAAGCATCTGCCATGCAAGTCCTTGTGAATGAGCCGTTTCTATAGAAATGTTGGACGAGTGCATTAATATAAAACTATCATTTGAATTAAAGCCTGAACTATTGTCAGAGCTGCTGTTATAGAAGATGAATTAACACCTTCAGACTCAAGAATTTATTGCTGTGGTAAAAAGATCTATAACAGATCCCCGCTTGGGAACCCTAGTGCTGTTGGGCTTGCTATTCAAAATGAATCCATAAAACATCACTAACCTCTTTCAAAACCGAAAAGATTTTCTTATGTAGTGTAATTCTTTCTGCAAAACACTTCACAACTAATTTATATGAATTCTATATTAAAGCACTAGAAGAGCAAGGCTACATGATTGCATACCAGTCTGTGCTGTTTGCCAGAAGGGCCTTGAATATAAGTATTTTAGTTAGTCACTAACAGAATCAATCTCTTGAAGCAGAGAAATGAAGATATAACATCAGAGGGACATCAGAGTCACTGTCTAGCTAAAGCCGGTCATCCAGCAGAGTCAGTCTATGAAACTGTGTTTATTTTACTCTTATTTTACTAACAGAATCTCACTGAGATAAAATCAGATTGCAAAGGAGACCTGGCCAAGAAGCTTGCCTAGTTTGACTTCTGATTAGATTTGGGCTTGTTTCTTTTACAGTATATATACACCGATCAGCCCATAACATTAAAACCCCTTGCCTAATATTGTGTAGGTCCCCCTTGTACCGACAAAACAGCCCTGACTCATCGAGGCATGGACTCCACAAGATCTCTGAAGGTGTGCTGTGGTATCTGTCACCAAGATGTTAGCAGCAGATCCTTTAAGGTCCTGTAAGTTGCGAGGTGGGGCCTCCATTTGACATGTTGGCCCCTGTCAAAGTTGCTCAGATTCTTACACTTGCCACCTGTCAAGGGGTATATAGGCAGCAAGTGAACAGTCAGTTCTTGAAGTTGATGTGTTGGAAGCATCTGAGCGACTTTGACAAGGGCCAAGTTGTGACGACTGGGTCAGGGCATCTCCAAAACGGCAGGTCTTGTGGGGTGTTCCCGGTATGCATGGGTTGTACCTACCAAAAGTGATCCAAGGAAGGACAACCGGTGACAGGGCCACCGGCACCAACTGCTCAATGATGTACGTGGGGAGCGAAGGCAAGCTTGTCTGGTCTGATCCCACAGAAGAGCTACTGTAGCACAAATTGCTGAAAAAGTTAATGCTGGCTATGATAGAAAGGTGTCAGAACACACAGTGCATCGCAGCTTTCTGTCCACCACCGAAAGCACCTACAGTGGGCACATGAGCATCAGAACTGGACCATGGAGCAGTGGAAGAAGGTGGCCTGGTCTGATGAATCACATTTTCTTTTACATTCATGTGGGTGTTACTTTGACACGTACCACCTACCTAAACATTGCTGCAGACCAAGTACACCCCTTCATGGCAACTGTAATCCCTAATGGCAGTGGCCTTTTTCAGCAGGATAATGCACACTACCGCACTGTAAAAATTGTCCAGGAATGGTTTGAGAAACATGACAGAGTTCACGGTGTTGACTTGGTCTCTTCTGTTAATCTCTGTGACTTTAACCGTGGCATGGTTCTTGGTACCAGATGGGCTGGTTTGAGTATTTCAAAAACTGCTGATTTTTACACATAACAGTCTCTAGAGATTACAGAGAATGGTAGTAAAAACAAAAAACATTAAGTGAGCGACAGTTCTGTGGGAGGAAACGCCTTGTTGATTAGAGAGGTCAGAAGAAAATGGTCAGACTGGTTTGAAATACCAGGAGGGGTATAGTAACTCATATAATCACTCTTCACACCCTGAGTGAGTAGAAACACATCTCAGCATGCACAAAACATCAAACCTTGAGGTGGATGGGCTACAACAGCAGAAAACCACACTGGGTTCCACTCCTGTCAACCAAGGACAGGAATCTGAGGCTGTCATGGGCACAGGCTCACCCAAACTGGACAGCTGAAGATTTAAAAAAAATAAAAATCACCTGGTCTTTTTCCTGATGAAAAAAATGCGCGCACACACACACGCGCGCACACACACACACTAGATTCACACTTGATTGAGAACAGTGTGAGGACAGTGTGTGAGACTAGATTGAGAATGGTGTGGGAAAAGTGCGAGGCTTGTGTGAGTAAAAAATATTTCCTAAAATGAATGAGAACGCTGATATGTATACACTGAGTTGTAATATTTAGTGCAATTGTAGTTGAAAAAATTGCAAAAGTGCTGTTTTGTGTGTGGCAAAGGTACAGTTAAGCTTCTATAAGCTGTTCATTAGATCATAAGCCAGAAGTGCTTTCTCCATACAAACAACTGATACAAATGCTGAATAATGCAGCAGCTATGGCACCTATGCCATGTTCTGCCCTACCGCATGGACAGGCTTTGTGGTTTTATTCTTGGCATTCAGTGTGCTCATTGTTGGAGTTTTAGCAGGAGACAGAACATGCAGGCGTGGATCACGAATCTGTGAGGTATGGAGCTTCCTGCCAGCTACATGGCCTGTGACAGCACTTCACTCACTCCTCCAGGCTTTAGTTATGTGAGTCTCCTGAGGAGTGACCGTCCTCATGGGAGGGTCAGAGTCCCAGCAATTTATGGGCTTATTATGGATTCTAATTTAAAACATTTTTGCTGTTAATTAAAAAAACGGCCTCTCTTTTTATTGCGGTTCAGTTCTCCTCTGCCACTTCAATCCAATTTAATTATTTTGATGTACGCAATTAGCATTCGGTGGCCATTGTTGGGCTGATTTGCATATTATATTGGATAATTGAATGAGGGCTGATGATTGAATTAAGGGGAGGAGTGACAGATGATTAGGCTTTGTGTTCATATAGGGGAAAGTTACAACGACCAGGCTGGGAAATACACCTTTTGCATATTCATTTGTCCCCAGCCCACTTTGCTAATTTGAAAACTGCTCCACGGGAAAGTCTTTAAATGTTCCAGGACACAAGCTAGTTTTTTATGTTGCAGTTTGGCTGAGCTTCATTTTTTTTTTTTTTTTTTTTTTTTTTTTTTTTTAAATTATCAAAAAAAAAAAAAAAAGTCACTAGTGTTGGCAGATGAACGAAGTAGCAGAACGTTTCATTTTAATTTGTGTAGTTTCGAAAGCACTGTTTTTGAAACATTTCGGCATTCAATTTATGCAGAGCACAGTGTGAGATGTATGTTACTCTTGTATTACTCTTTAAAAATCTGACAGCTGAGCTGCTTGGCAGTGGCTCAGAAATTGCTGTGTGACCATGGGACTTCTTGTGCAGTATAAATGATGGGTTTGCTTGGGCTGTGGCCTTTCTCAGGCTAGCGTAAGCACAGGCAGGACACAAAGGCGGTGCTGACCCCAGACTCCTGACTCGGACCTCTGATTCAGTGCCAGCACACCCGACTGTGTTTATATGTGTCCGTCTGAGAAATAATACAGCTCATAATAGCAGCACAGGCTTTGAGGATCTGTGTGCACTGTATACCCTGCTTACTCAGAGCATGTGTGTGTTACCCTGCCCCTCCTTCACTGCCTTTGCTAGAGTGACATATATACTGTGGTGGTGGCTGTGAAGTGTTTGTATTCAGGGTTCATGATGGCTCATGTTTGATGGTGTCTGTGCTATAAGACATTGCATGAGAGCTTGTCTTTTGGCAAGCTTTTCAGGTTCTAATTGGAGATTCAGTTCAGCAATAAGAACAATTCATTTGTATTAGATTTTTCAGATGAAAGTGATGTGTAATATTTGTGTTTGTGACGCATGACCTCGATTTATTAGTCACTCAACGACCGTTGCAAAGATCCCTTTTGATCGCTTTATTTCTGCATTGTCTCATGTCTGGTAAGCAGCCAAACAGTGTTACTCACTGGTACATCCGATAAAAAGAACGAAGAGAACTTTGCATTTTCCTTTACAGTCCTAGTGTTTCGCCCACTGCTGAAGCATAACAAGGCACTGGTGAACAAGCTGTGTAATGTAGACAGCCACTTTTCAACATGGCACTTCTTTCAAAGAGCCAGGCTGGAACAGTTCATTACACTCATCTCTACTTATCTCCCACTCTCTCCCTCTCTTTGCCACATTCAGTGCTATCTGCACTTCTCTCATACACTCATCATATCCTAACACAGCCATAACTCCAGCCTCAGTCCTGGCCCTCTAATCCACAGCTAAACTGATGTTGAAATGCCGGCTTCAACAGTTTATTATTGCTGAGATAACCCAACCCTTTGGGCCTTGTTGCTGGCGAGAGCACTGTAGTAAACACAGGCATGGGGGTGGCTGCACCGCACAGCCTCCGAGTGGCAGCAGAGAGGACGAAGCCTCTGCCAAGCACCATGCATGATTTACGCACGCCGTCATCAGAAAACTGCGGTTTAACACACTCGAATATTATGTATTGGGGTTTCTTTTTTTCTGGATTTTTTCTTTCATTTTTTGTTTGCCTGCCCATAAATCTCTCAAAATTTAGGACCCCATTTAGGTCTAATGCTGGGTTTGAGTGCTGTCCAGGTCAGATGGGCTCCTGGTGAAGATCTCCCGGAGAGATTATCTTTCAAAGGATCGAAGTTGACGCTTGATTCGGTCAGGCAGCTGTAATAAATCACTGATCATTTGCCCTTTTTTCAAACAAACAGAGCTCTTAATGCTGTTTTCTTAAGAGGAACGTTTTCCTCATTTTGAGAAATGTTAACAAACCGGTCTCTTTTTATTATGCTATTTTGTTCGTAATAATTATGCCTCTGCACTGGGTGCCGTCACCAAGTCTGGACAGACAGAGGTTTGGTAGTTCTTTGTAAGTTCTGTCCGTGGGTGGTAGTCTTTGTTCACATGGGTCTCACTAGTCGTAACGTCCTGTCTTGAGTGCCTCTTCAGCATCCTCGTGAGTCGTTTACCCTTTACTCTTATCTGTGAGAGGTCTGTAGCGCCTCTTTCTTAACATTAAACTGTCTGTACACACACGTATACACATTCAACAATGCAACTATATCTCATAATTTAAATTTTTGTATTGAATAAATACATTTGAAATAAGATAAAAATAGATTTTTGCAGTTGGTTTCTCTGAGTAACCTGATCCCAAGAAGTTACACTGAACGTTCTGCATTGTGTTTAACCTGTACGTTTGAGTCTTGGATCCTGACTTTCTTCCTCACTCTTATCAACACTCCATCAAAGAGTAAACCCGACCAGCTCAGGTCTCCTTCCTCTTCACCTTGGGCTATTCGGAGCCTGTGTTTGCGTTTCGGCGCATTAACTTTACACTCCCTTTGTTTTCAGTGGACAGGCCGGGAATTATGTAATAGACTTGCCGTAAAAGCGTGGCTCTGTTTGAGAATCCCAAATGCTCTGTATTTAAGAAAACACAGGCCAGGCCTGGCCTCTCTGCTTCTTTATGACCATCTGTGCTTAAGCACGGGGGGATGCAGGAGTTCAAAAGCCCACCAGTGCTTTTATGATGTCAGAGGCTGAATAAGATACCTAGCTGCTGCTGTAGGACTACGGCTTGGGAGCCATTTCTTTCCAGCTCATGCAGGAATCTGGAGCATTTACAGGATGGCTGGAGCTAACCTCTGCTCTCGCCGCGCTGTACATCTCCTTGCTGCGGACACTTGAGGGGGGACAATTTGTTTAGGTGTGTGAAGATGGAGTACCGTATGCTAGGGGATTATGAGACGGCTGCTTGATTTGTGGAAGGAATGTCCTCACAGAGCCAGGCCCTGCTACCCAGTGCATGCACACACACACACACACACACTCACACTCACACTCCCACACTCTTACACAACATCCTTTCTGAAGTTCAGAATGCCTTAGTTTATGAACAGCAAGTGCCAAGTTCTAGTGAAGTTACTGTAAGCTGAGGTAATGTCAGCACTATGAAGCATTATACTATGGAACAGTCTACTAAGAGAAAAGGACAAGACCATGCGTCTATACGGCTCCTGAATTTAGTCAAAGAGTGATAGTGGAGATTAGTTCAGTCCTTCCCAGGCTTATTAAAAAAAACCCTTCTCAGCCTTTCCACTCCATTTTGACATTGCACAGCTCTACCATTGAAAACAACCAGGTCTTTTCAAATGATTGCTTAATTCAGTTGCACTGCAATGGTGGCGCAGGAAATTCACTTTTTTTCAACGTTTTTCCTACATTCTTGAGGGCTAACACTCATTAATAACATGTCAGAGAGAAGCCACTGTATCATGGTGTTTGGTCAGCACATGCCGGTGGGCTCGCTGATCTGAAATGAGTCGGCGATCAGCTGTTTTGAGCTTTTAGTACCATTAAAGGGACTCTGCGGTGGTTTGTTTTAGCCACTCAGTAAAGCATCTTTAAACAGTCCCTCATGCAGGATGACATCGCCTGAGAACCTTTGAACACTGCTGTAGGACTACACTGTAGGGCCTTCACCTTGAAATGATAAAAGGGGTGAGTTATCGCTTTGTTTATCATGCTCTTAAACCCCTTGAAGTGCATTATTAAAGGACAGAATGCATTGGAAAGAGTATTGTTAAGACTATTTTTACATATCTTGTAAATCTTGGTAATTTATGTCACCCAGTGCTGCGGGAATTTCACCTCACCCTTCTGGTTTGCATTTAGGGTTGAGCTGCACTGGAGGCTAGCGTGTACTGGGAGGTGGGTGGCTGAGGGGGTAATTGGCTCTTTCTCTTTCTCCCTCTCTATCTTCCACTCATTCTGTCTCACCTGTGGGGATTTACTGCGATGACCTCCCAGCTCCCTGGTCTTGGCAGGTTTTCAGACTTGGGCTGAAGGCCTCTGGCACCAGGAGCTGAGCCTGTGCTTTAATCAGGTAGGGGCTGGGAGCGATTTGATTTTAATGCTGGGGGGCCGGATGTGATGGGGTGATTGACTGCTGCGCTGAGAGGGGGTGGGATGTTGATGGTGAGAGACTCCATTAATGGTATTGCTTCATTTCTTAAAGTGGCAGAAGCGGTGTGTGTGAGACCATACAGGGGGTCTGCACTCCTAGCCCCCCTACCTTTGCCCTGGCAATCCCCTTTTTTTTTCTTCTCACCCTCTGATTCCCAGCTACTTATTTACCCACATCCCATGATATTACCTCTGTGTGAACTTCAGTGGCACATTGAGAGCTTGGGGCATTTTTTCCATAACTCTGTTATCGGGCTAATCACCGTGTGTCAGTTTACTCTTTGCCTACAAGTGAAGTGAGGCAGTGTGACTCAGTAGGCTGAACGTCTGCTCTCGAGCGACTGAGAGGAGCCCGAAAGTGTTCCGTGTACACTCGTGCCACAGAGGGGAGGTGCTGAGGCATCCCTAGCTGAGTTTATGGTGTGTAATTGTGTACTGGGGAGGCTGTGCCCTCTGTTTCTCCTCTTAATGGCTGTTTGTGTGTTGTTTTTAGTGGCAGATTTATGTGTGGGAGGGGTACAAGGCGAGGCTCTGATTTACTGCTAGAGGTGGCATTTGCTCGATATGTGTATGTGCGCACACTTTCTGCCTGTGTGTTCCAGGTGATCGTGCAGTCTGGCCGGCAGCCCAGCGTGCTGCAGAAACTGTGTCAGCTGCCGTTCCAGTACTTCAGCCACCCGCACCTCATCAAAGTGCTCTTCCCCTCACTTATCAGCGCCTGCTACAACAACCAGCAGAACAAAGTCATCCTGCAGCAGGAGATGAGCTGTGTGCTCCTGGCCACATTTATACAGGTACGTTATGGGTTTTCATACAAAAAAAAAAAAAAACGCACACATCCATGCATCTGTGGATATGGATACATTGATATTACACTCCCTCAAAGTAAAAGTCATTCACATTTTCACACAGTTACATAAATTGCCTACATATGTACTTCCCTTATTCTTTTTTAAGTAGGCTTATTATAAATCATACCACATTCATGCACTTAAATCATCTTGCCTGAGGTTTGTCTTCCTGTCTCACCTGCAGCACGTCCTCTGACCCATAAAGCCTCCTCTCCTCCCATGCACACACACCTTTCCACTGTTTCTGCACAATGTCAACGTTTGACTCTTATCTCTCCAAACTCTGGCTTTGTCTCTGTTCCTGCCCTTTTGTTTTTTTGCTGCTCTTGTTACCCTCCCTTTTCCAAAGAAGCAGCCTCCACTGCAAAGATGGATGGCTTCCTCTGTCGATTTGGGTGGATTTACCTGCCACCGGTTGAGCCTCTTGTAAACAGGCCGACTCCTTCATCTTCCCACTGACAAGCTTCCCTGCACTGGCCCGCTACCTAGATTATTTATGTGGAGATTAGCGCTCACTTTGACTAAGAAAGGAGATTGTCATTCCATTCAAACAACGGGAAGATGCACAGCATCCTGTACCACAATTTGTGTTAGTTCTGTTGACTACTAAGAATAGTAGTTTGTGAAGTTTGGGCAAAACCATGATTGCTGATGTTGTTTTGTTTTTTCCCCCCCTGACTCTAAAGGTATGGCAATACAATAATATATAGTGCCTATTATACATAGTATACAGTATACAGGGGGTCTTTACACATTTTTGATGCTAAATGGGAAAACTTACTAACATACATAGTAATTATAATAATTAGCAATTAAGGAAATTTAGGCACACAAAACCCCAAAGTCTTTTTTTTTTTTTTTCAAAAGTAACAAAGACACAAACATTCAATATGAGCACCATTAGTGATGTGCAAAACATTCAGGCGATAATCCAAATTCTGCCATGTACACTGCAGCATATCCACTTCATGGATCATGAAATGAAGATGAGTAAACGTGTCAGAACTTGGTATTCACAAAAACGCTAATGTCTTTCTCTGTAAAACGGGACGATCCCAGTACACTTTCTAGTTGATTTTTTTTTTTATATATATCAGTTAAAAGTTGTAAAGATAATCCGTGGCCATCATATTTTTATCTAAAGATGGAAACCAAAGCAGAACCAGGGATCATTTTTTGGGTTCCAGACAGGTGCAATACTGATCATGTAAAGAAGTATAGAAAAAAAGGCTCCTTTGAATTAATTCAGGGTGTTGCATTTGCAGACTTGTTGTTGGATTTTTTTTTTTTTTTTTTTTCTGTAGGATTGTGCCTCCAGTGAGAACCAGACTAACAGCAGGCCCTCACAACAAGGTGAGTCATCTCACACTTAATGAGCTTTTTCAAACTTAATCTTTTTACTTTATCCATTTTTCGGCTTCCTTGCTAGTTAGACAAGTATCATTTGTGTTATTATGCGAATATTATTATATAATATAATAATATTATATTGCTGTCAGATAGATTACATTCCAGTGCCTTTTTCTCCATACAGTTAACCAGGTAATTACATAATAAACTCATATTAACCATTTGCACAATGCAAATGAATTGCAGGTAATGGATTTTTATTTAACCTTAGCGAGAAACGCTGAAGGTTTTTTTTTGTTCGTGTGTGTATTCAGCGAGATTCTCTCTCCACTTCTCTTATCCACAGAGAGGAGCTCTGCTCTGCTAGATCACTGTGAGCTGTCCAACCGCTTCCCCCGAGATCAGTGGGACTCAGCACTTCAGTTCTTCCTCAACAAGCAGGAAGAGTAAGCGAGACGAGGAGTACACACTGGAATACACAGAGAGTCCTTCAGTGCATGCTCCAGAGCAGTACACAGGGACTACAGACTATTATATGGTCGTTTGTACCAGCACATTTTGCTCTAAGCACAACATCAAAAAACTTTCACTACATCACTTCAATTACTGTACGTGGGCTTTTAGCCAAGTCTGACAAGTACGTGCCTGCATGTAGCAACTGATTTTTCGACTGGATTTTCTTAGATCTCCTTAATAACGGTGCATTTAACCAAATAAATACATAATAAATTCCGATTAACTTTTTGGATGTGCACACTGTAATAAACCGTCCGTACAATGCAAATAATTAAGGGCGGCATAACGAGTTACGTTTATAAAGTTGTTTGAATGTATGAACATATTTGCTATGTAAATATACAGTTATTAGGAGCTGTCAGTTTAAAGTGAAATCAGTTATCTTCCGAATGAATGGATCTGTTGAAACAGATTTTTTTTGGAGTGCACAATAGTTTACTGTTCTTCTTCCCGAGCTGGTTGTTGATCTTTGTGGTTTATTAATTGTACGGTTTATATTTTGTTTTGTAAATAAAAGGTGTTTTTTTCTTTAATTACCATAGGATTTAATTATTTCTGTTCAGAGTACACCAAGTTAGTTCAGTTATTTTTTGTGATATTAAATTGCTATGCATAAAAAAACGAACAGTGAAAAATTGTTTGTTCGAGTTTATAATCTGGAGTCTGGACTTCATTCCTGTGTTTCATACTTATAATTTATACAGCCTCATTATATATGTTTACATTTACTTCATTTTCCACAAATGCTATGTAAGGCATATTTTAATTTCAATTGTGTTGCCCTTTTCTTTGTATTTCTCCCTGAGAGGTGAAGCACTTATAATTTATAGAAACTGTTTTTCCCCCATTTAATATAATAATAATATAATAATAATAAAATATTAAAGGCATGTGTGTATTTTGCCATCTTGCTTTTAGTGACTACTAGTTACTAAAAATCATTTAGTAAGGGCGTTTATATTGTAAGAAGAGAAACATTTGCAACATTTTCAGTTAGGATTATTGAAGATTTGGTTTGTTGTTAGTCCAGATATTTTTCACATTTCTCATGCAAATTTCAGAAAGTCATATAATGGCGACACAGTCCATGATTTTGAAGGCAGATGTTTATCCCCCTGCTTGTGTTTTCACTGTGGAGGTGACAACTGATCAGATGAGATATAATTCAGCTCTGCAAAATGAAATGATACGCTAACGTGTGTCAGTAGTACAAACGTGTCTGATACTGAGCAGTACTTGCCGAAGCAAATCTGGAAACAAACTGGTCTTTTCTCTTTGGTTGAGCTGCAGGTTTTAACTGAAAATTCTTGGTAGTGTAGGTTTAGATGTCTGTCTCCTGGATAAGCTGCATTTAGACTGAAATTTGACGTGGGCAAAACGGCACGGTGAAAGGACTCTAAACCAGATTCAAGTCCTCAGTGTGGCCTCAGGGCACCACAAACAGCCGTATGTGTGTATGTATGTGTATGTATGTGTATGTGTGTGTGTCACTCTTTTTTTCTTTTTTTTTTTTTTCTCTTTTCTTTTTTTTTTTTTTTATACCTGTGTGCTTCCACTAGTTACCCACTGCTGCCTCTGAGTCACTTTATACATTGGTGTGTCAACATGAGCCGGAGCCTCTCAGGTCAGATCCTCCACAGTCTCACTGTTTCACACACACACACACACACACCTATCCCTCCATTCAGAACTGTGTCTCCACAACAATAAATCTCTGTCAGGTTTGTTTGTATATGAAGAGACAGAGAGATAGTGTGTGTGTAAAAAATATATATACGTATAAGTTCCACCAGTTTCTCTTTGCCTCAGAACTTCTGAGAGGGAGTTAAACAGCAGACTTAATAGACACTTTTTGGTAAATATAAATCTGTGCCACTTCTTCCAAGATTCTACCTATAATTGTGTAATATTTCCCCTTTCAAAACAGTGGCTGCAGTAACACACTCCTGCTTTGACTATATATATATATATATATATATATATATATATATAT
>CM075011.1:14913485-14929392 GCA_037576675.1 Pangasius sanitwongsei | reverse complement strand
ATATGTGTGTGTGTGTGTGTGTGTGTGTGTGTGTGTGTCTTTAATATGCTGACTGACGTTTAATAAAATAAAACACACCTTATTTTCTACCATGTCCCCTACAAAACTAGATTGCCTCCAATAATTCTAAAATACGGAAATAGGGTTGTGTAATAAAATTAATAAATAACAGGCTAATTGACTATAATTGGATGGGCTATTAATTTAAAATAAACCTTTCTTAAGCACAGACCTACGTGATAATAAAATGAAAACGCCCAGCCTATAGTAATTTTGAGTTATTTAAAATAATAAAATTCAAATTTTTTTTTAATTTTAAAATGAAAATTGGTACAATTTATCACAAATAAATATTGCCCAATCCTCCGAATATATCTTATGGGTAATCATGCTGGTTCTGTCTGCTGATCCTTCAGTAGTGCCACATGAAGAGCGACCATTAGGAAACGCAGGCAGACAAGAGTGTTTTCATTTCCGATCTGCATAACGGATGTGAAGCTTTAACTCTTGTTGCTGGGCGTTTTCTTGAGAATGTGAAATCCTACAGGAAAGTAGCAGCACAGTGTTTGCTTTCCACACTCGCGGCCCGCCAGGAGGTTGTTTGCTCTATAGTGGAGAGCCTCCTACTGGAATTACAAAACTATTGCATACTGCAGAAGCACACCTTCTGCACATCAGCATTTACAGTCCACACTTCCAGTTTATTCACATTATAACCAGCCGCAAGTATGGAAAATTATCATTAAAAATGTAATAAAAAAAATAAAAATATAATAATAATAATAATAATAATAATAATAATAATAATAACAACAACAACAAAATTATTTATTTATTTATTTAATAATAAATTAAGTATCTAGTAAACAATCACAAAATATCAGTTATTAAAATGAACCGTATAATGTCTATTCAGGTGAAACAAGACATTAAATTTATCTGGTTTTTTTTTAAGGCTAGAAAAAATATCCAGTCCTTTTCGGGGTTTTTGCCGTGTCTCTCTATTCTACTCGCTCTTTTCTGTTCCCTCTGTTCGAAACCTTATAAAGCAATTATTTACGCCACAGACCAACCTTTTTTTTTTTTTTCCTCTGGCTATATTTTTTGGAGAAAACATTTCAATATCGAACCACTATCATTGTTGGTTAAATTATGATTTTTATTGCTTTTTTATTTTATTTTATTTTATTTTTTTAATAGTTTCAAAGCATATTTTAAAGGAATTTGCGATCTACAATCTGGTCTGCACTGCAACCAATTTGTAAATCATGACTTTTATTGCTCGTTTCATTAAAAAAGAATATTGTGAAGTACATGTTAAAGGAATTTGGTCTGCAGCCAGTTTGTGCCCAGTCTGTGAATAGAGTTTATAGATTTATTTATACTGAATATTTGTTTAAGATGTTCACAGATTACCACGCGTGTACCCCGCACATCGACCGCACATTTTACACAGCCTGCTCTTTGACCCTGACCTTTAACATTGACCCTAACCAGTACTCTCAAATAAATCCAATTAACGGGATGTAAACTAAGCAGGTCCAAGAGTGCCTTTTGCCTCCAGCTATATATTTGTCTAGCTATAACGAGGAGGCATCAGGTATTAGGCAACAGCAGAGACTCTGGACCAATTCTGACTGACTTTTCGCTATAAAAACAGTAATAAAATAAATCCACCAACACAAAGATGTTCACAAATAGGCTAAACATTTTCTGAGACGTCACTTAGTCTGAGTGAGAGTTTTTAATTTGTCTTGATCTAGCTCTAAAAGACGAGTAGGGGCATAAACTACAAGATGTCAAATTTACACAAATAAATAAAAAATAAATAAATTCATTAAAATGAACCAACAACAACGTTCTAAGTGAAAGCTGGCTGAACATTTTTATTTAATGAATATTAATGATGATTATATGATTAAAATGATTATAAAATTCTACTCATCTAATCATATCATTATGGTTATAATACTTATGAATGTATTATGATTATAGAGATTATGAATTATGAATTATGAATGATTGTGGTTATGGATTTATTATGAATATAGAACTATAATCATAGACAAAAAAAAAAAAGAAAGATCAGTGGTAGTATATGTATAGGACTATAGAATGCATATGGATTAATTTCGTAAATTTCTCTGAAGTTGAAACAAGTAAAATTAAAACTGTACATCCTAATTTATCCTTACAGCTCCTTTTATTTCTACTTTTGTCTTATTTTAACTCTTGTTTGCAAGCAGATTATAAAATCAAGGAAAACTTATTTTTATTATAGCCTATTAAACAGTCAGAAAGCTATGAAGCCGGTATTATGGGTGGGCGTTTCTCTGAAACGGAAGCGGTTGTAGATAACGTGACGAAACATGAAATCTCGCGAGAGGTTGCGGGAAAACCTTGGTAACGGTGTGGAAGTGAGTGAGTGCTGCTGCCCCCGCTGCCATCATGCTCAAAGCTATCACCAAGCCAAACCTCAGGACATTGGTAAGATACATGTATACAGCAGTGGTTTATGCTGCATCAGCCTCGGGAACTCTTTATACGTTGATGATTTGCTGGTTAGGCGTAAAATTAACACTTGTGAAGGTGTTTTGAATAAGTGTTCGTTAGCATTGCCCGCTAACAGCTCTAGCTAGCGAGCAGCGCACACTTACACTTTATTCTGTGATTTTCACAGAAAACATGGGCAAAGTTAACAAAAATGACATTTTCAGTCCAACTAACTAGGGTACTGTTCTAAGACAAAGTTATTTCATTTTGTTAACTAACAAAATGAGTGACGAGGCTAGACTGTTTTCATGCTAAAGCTAACAAGTTAACTAGCATTACCTGTCACCTAGTTATTTAACCCCAGTGACACCGTGCGCGCGACAGCTGCTTTAGCTGGCTGAATACAGGCGTTTTAAAAGATAGACAAATTTAAATATTACTTACTAATTTTCACTGAGAAGTTTTCACAGCTGTGCTTAAAACTAGGAGCTGTCTTGTCAGTCAAGTTAGCTAGTTAGCTGTTAGCGACATGTCAAGGTTATTTATTTCATATATACACTATCACTGTTATAAGACCTGATGCTTACTAGCTGAACTGTATATTAGAATAAAATCAGTTAATTAATGTTTAATATTTACAAACTATTTTTAATATGATCTCAATCAATGCGACTTCCCCACAAAACAAATCCTTTCCCTATGTAGCTAGTATTGATCAGAGTATTGATCAGAGTATTGATCAGCAGATATCAGCCTAAACTTTCCTTGATTTGGATTGAACCAGTTACAGCCTTGATAGCTATCTGATATCAGCTGTCACTCTCTGCCATTTATAGACTTGCTGCTAGACCCATATCCATGCTACTTCACACTGCATTCACGTTCTTCTAAAGTTACAATGCTTTCTTAACACATGTCCACAACATACTGTACATGCAATCCTGTAAACCTGTGTGATGTTAAAGGGAAAATCCACCCTGAATGACTTGAATGTCAATATCTATGATCTGAGTTGAACTCTTTTTTTAATGATTAAACTCATTTCATTGAAATCTTGCTTTTCCCACACCCATGTTCGGCTGCCCACTGATAGTGTTGTCAATGAGAACTCCTCTGTATCTAAAGATATTGATGCAGCAGTGCTTTATTCCTTTAGACAGTCCAGCTCTGTCGTCTCCTCATCTGTACACTCTGCTCAAACAGATCGGGTTCTAAAGCGCCAAATTTCATGTTAAAAATTGTTCTTAATCAGCCTCTTTGTGCTGGTCATCTAATTTATCTCTTAGATAACTAGCCGAGTCTCTGATGTAACTCAGTGTACTTGGAGTCCACCGTTTGCTGTCTCACCTGCACCTATGGTGGGGATATTGAACACTGCTGGAAAATGGTGAATGAGAGCGCAAGATCTCACTAGTCTTATCACTTATGTTTGAAGTTGTTTACAATTTTTCTGCTATTAAAGACCATTGTAACCGCGCTGGCAGTGCAGCGCACAACTGCAGACAGCTTTTCATGGAAAAAAATGAAAATACACCATGAATCAACAAATGAACCATGTAATTTTATTATAAATAAAATATAATTTTAATATAAGCAAACACACACACACCGATCAGCCATAACATTAAAACCACTGACGGGAGAAGTGAATAACATTGATCATCTTGTTAGATTGGCACCTGTCAAGGGGCGGGATATATTAGGCAGCAAGTGACCAGTCAGTTCTCGAAGTTGATGTGTTGGAAACAGAAAAAATGTCCAAGCGTAAGGATTAGAGAGACTTTGACAACGGCCAAATTGTGATGGCTAGATGGCTGGGTCAGAGCGTCTTTAAAACAGAAGGCCTTGTGGGGTGTTCCCGGTATGCAGTGGTTACCAAAAGTGGTCCATGGAAGGACAACCGGTGAACCACTGACAGGGTCATGGGCGCCCAGGGCTCACTGAAGCACATGGGGAGCGAAGGCTAGCTCGTATTGTCTGATCCCACAGAAGAGCTACTGTAGCACACATTGCTGAAAAAGTTAATGCTGGCTATGATGGAAAGGTGTCAGAACACACCTGCCCATGCTCACCCCTTTACACCTCTAAAAGTGCCTACAATGGGCACGTGACCATCAGAACGGGACCATAGGGCAGTGGAAGAAGGTGGCCTGGTCTGATGAATCACGTTTTCTTTTACATCACGTGGAAGGCCTGGAGCATGTAAGTCGTTTACCGGGGGAAGAGATGGAACCAGGATGCCCTATGGGAAGAAGGCAAGCCAGTGGAGGAAGTGTGATGCTCTGAGCAATGTTCGGCTGAGAAACCTTGGGTCCTGGCATTCATGTGGATGTTAATTTGTACCACCTGCCTAAACATTGTTGCAGACCAACTACACCCCTTCATGGCAACGGTATTCCCTAATGACAGTGGCCTCTTTCAGCAGGATAATGCGCCCTGCCACACTGCAGAAATTGTTCAGGAATAGTGTGAGGAACATGACAAAGAGTTCAAGGTGTTGACTTGGCCTCCAAATTCCTAAGATGTCAATCCGATTGAGCATCTGTGGGATGTGCTGGACAAACAAGTACAGTTCATGGAGGACTTAAAGGATCTGCTGCTAATGTGTTGGTGCCAGATACCACAGCACACCTTCAGAGGTCTTGTAGAGTCCATGCCTCGATGGGTCAGAGCTGTTCTGGCGGCACAAGGGGGACCTACACAATATTAGGAAGGTGGTTTTAATGTTCTGGCTGATTTGTGTGTGTGTGTGTGTGTGTGTGTGTGTGTGTGTGTGTGTGTGTGTGTGTGTGTGTGTGTGTGTGCGCGCGCACACATTTATTAGGAACACTTGCACATTCACGCAGTTATGTAATCAACCAATCATGTGGCAGCAGCACAATGTATAAAATCATGCAGATACAGGTCACAAGCTTCAGTTAATGTTCACATCCAACATCAGAATGGGTTAAATATGTGATGTCAGTAAGTTTAACCGTGGCATGGTTGTTGGTGCCAGGTGGGCTGGTTTAAGTATTTCAGAAACTGCTGATCTCCTGGAATTTTCACAAATTGCGAAAAACAAAAACATTGAGTGAGGGACAGTTCTGTGGGAGGAAATGCCTTATTGATAAAAGAGGTCAGAGGAAAATGGCCAGATTGGTTCGAGCTGCCAGGAAGGATATAGTAACTCAAATAATCACTCTTTACAACTCTTTCTTGGCTGACAGGAGTGGAATCTGATGTGGTCTTCTGCTGTTATAGCCCAGCCACCTCAACATTTGATGATTTGTGCATTCTGAGATGCTTTTCTGCTCACCATGGATGTAAAGAGTGCTTATTGGATTTAGTATAGACTCCTTGTCAGCTCAAACCAATCTGGTCATTCTGCTCTTATCTCTGTCATCAGCAAGGTGTTTCAGCCTGCAGACCCTCCACTCACAGGATGATTCTTTGTTGGTTTTTTGCACCATTCTGTGTAAACTCTAGTCTGTTGTGTGTGAAAATCCCAGGAGATCAGCAGTTTTTAAAATACTTTTAAACCAGCCCATCTCTCTCCAATGACCATGCCAAGGATAAAGTCACCGAGTTCACTCCTCCCCCAACCCCCCCCCCCCCCCCCATTCTGATGTTTGATGTGAATATTAGCCGAAGCTTTTGACCTGTATCTGCTTGATTTTATTGCACTGCGCTGCCGCCAAGATTGGCTGTTTGGATAACTGCATGAATGTGCAGATGTACAGGTTTTCCTAATAAAGTTGATGGTTAATGTATATAATGTGTTTCAGCATGGACCATTTCTTTAATGTCATTTTTTTTTTTCCTCCCTACAGTCAGGCCTGATCCAGAGGTTTCAGAGCACCCTGGTTGTTGCAGAGCACAACAATGACACCCTCACAGCTATCACTCTCAATGCTATCACAGCAGCCAACAAACTTGGTGGGGAGGTGTCCTGTCTCATTGCTGGAACAAACTGTGCTAAGGTACATGGACACTCTGATCCAGGTGTAATTTGATTACCAGCAATTAAAGGTCTGCTTTCAGATGTTGAAATGTGTTTGTGTGCAGGTGGCAGAGCAACTTTCACAAGTTGAGGGAGTGAAAAAGGTTCTGGTTGCACAACATGATGTCTACAAAGGATTTTTACCAGGTAAAGTGTTATAAGGAAGGATCAAGGAAAAGCCATTTTGTTTGAATTAGAGGGTAGTCAGTAATAAAGTCTGAATCAGCCTGTCAATCAAGTTGCAGATGTCAGCACTGAATGGAGGAGCTGTTTTTATCTGATTTCTGTATTTCAAACAGCTAGCTTCAGTTAACTTTTGTCAAAAATAGTTGACCATAACATTAAGCTGATATAAATACAGGGGAGTCTTCCACCTAGACAGAAGTGATACATGTAGTTCTGTTGTTATCTCATAATTATGTTGCCTTTGATGGCTCAGTAATTCATTCATTCATCTTCAGTAACCACTTTATCCTGGTTGGGATTGGGTGTCTATCCTGGGAACACTGGGATGCCAGTCCATTGCAGGACACAGTGTACACACACTTTCACACACTTATTCACACTTCGGAGTAATTTACTGCAGCCAGTCTGCCTGTTGGCATGTTTTTGGAAGGAAACCCACGCAAACACAAGAAGAACTTGCACAGAAACTCCACACAGGCAATAACCCAAGCTCAGGATTGAACTGGGGACCCTGGAGTTATGAGGCAGCTGCACTACCCACTACACCATTGTGACGCGGCTATGAGCCACTACTGTGGCTCAGTAATTGTTTATGCTAATTTACTTAGGATATAATGCATAGCAGAGTGTAAATCATCAGGGATACATCTGTATCTTCAAGACAGGCATTAACACTATCTTGGCTTCCTCGGACACTAATAAAATAAAATAAAATATTTGTTGGTAGCAACCAAATGTGCAGACTCATCAGAATAAAGCTCTCCTGTCTTTTCAGTCAATTTTTGTCATAAATAATGGCAATTAGACTATTGTAAGTGTTTGATGATTAGGGGGTCATTATAGGATTCAAAGTAAAATGTGGCTTGTTTCCTCTTTTTCCTCCGTAGAGGAGTTGACACCTCTCATCTTGGCAACCCAGCAACAATTCAATTTTACACACATCTGTGCTGGAGCATCTGCTTTTGGAAAGGTAATTAACATTTATTAGTTTTTATAGTACAGTAAAAATGTCAGCATACAGTACACTGGAGTAACATTTGCTTCCCTCAGAAATATGAACTCGTATTAAAAACATGAATGTATAAGCTTAAGTATAGCATGAAACATTTTGGGATGTGCTGTTGTAAACCAGTGGGCTGGTGTGATGTCCCAGAGTGTTTTATTAAAGAAAATCACATCATACCCTATATCCATTTAGTTGTATTTATGTTGTGCAATGTTGTGTTAAAAAAAAAAAAAGTTCCTGTTATCACTTACATTAAAGCATGTAAAAGCAGTCGTTCCATCACTAGCCTCTTTTACGACAAAAAAATGCAGCTTGTTGAGTCACAGAGAAACTGTACTCCATTTTGATGTTTTTTAACATCGAATGTTGGTTCAGTATTTGGATCACAGTTTAGGAGCATTTTATGAAGATTATACAGTTCCAGAGGTGTTCACATGAATGGATTATGGATTATGAATGGGTTATACTGCTCAGTTTCAGGCTGCAGGATTAGAAAAAATGTCTCTTTCATACTGGACACCCGAGTGATCACTCTCTCTGCTAATTGCTGTATAGTCAGCATGTTCCATACGCACAATTAAATAACGCTCACTTTCATTACCATGTTTTTTTTTTCTTTTTCTGTTTTCACCCTTTTTATGTGCTATCTCTTTATTCAAGTAGGTAATAATATTCAGTGTGTAGCATTTGCTCTGAACTGTTGTAGTTATTCTCAGTGGGTTTATTGTGGAATATAAATGGGATATGAATCATGTCTGACACTCCATAGTTAATGTTGTGCTGGACTTTATCCTTTCTGAATTGTTTGAGAAGTCTGAAGTAAGTGAAGTGAAGCCCAGCCCATCATTATATGCACAGCGATTTGTCATTCTGCAGCCAAACTGTCAGCCGGCAGATCTAATGGTATTTAAATTCAATTGTAATACATTTAACAGTATCTTGTGTAGCGTAACTCCAGACCAAATAGATATATTAGTCTCAAATTCCTCACTGGCTAGATGTATTTCATATGATGGATTTTTTAAGTGGTGGATTTGGTTTCATTATGTCACTATATGAAACACTTGAGGTACCACTATGTGATATTTTTCACATCCAGACATTTTTCCCCCTCGCAGACAGGATGTTTGTGTTCTGTCTGAGGTTCTAGATCATGGACGTTTTCACACATTGCAGAGCCTGAACCTGTATTTTTGCTCCATTACAGAACTGAAATCTTTATAAATATGGAATATTTATAAATCTACTGAGCCCATATACAGGAGACCGGGCTGTATATTCAATTCATGGTTCGTTATTGCAGTAACCTACAACAATCACCATTCAGTATTTTTATTATATTCTTGAAGTAGAAACTTTGCCTGCTGGTGGATTGAGTGATAGACATGTCATGCTAAATACAGTGCCTTGCAGAAGTATTCACCCCCTGAACTTTTCCACATTTTATAGTGTTTCTACCTGGAACTAAATTGGACTTCATTGGGATATTGACCATTTGATTTACAAATGTTTGAAGGTGCTATATATATATATATATATTTATTTATTTATTTATTTAGACATATTTATTTAGACGCAAAAGTTAATTAAACGGAAAAAGGCAGACATTTATTGGTTGCAAGTGTTCACCCGACAGGTCACTTCTTGGTAGAGCTACCTTTGTCTGCAGTTACAGCTCCAAGTCTTCTGGGGTATGTATTTATCGCCTTTGCACATCTGTATCCTGATATTTCTGCCCATTCCTCTTGGCAAAATTGCTCAAGTTCTGTCAGATTGGATGGAGACTGTCTATAAACAGCAATTTTCAAGTCTTCAGTTGATTGAGGTCTGAGCTTTGACTAGGCCATTCTGACACAGTTGAGGTTCTTGGTTTTGAACCACTCCAGTGTAGCTTTGGCAGTATACTTAGGGTCATTGTCCTATTGGAACGTGAACTTCCGTAGATTAGAACAGGCTTTCTTATAGGATTGCCCTGTATTTGCTTCCATACATCTTGTTTCCCAGGCCTTGCTAATGAAAAGTGTCCTCATAACATGATACTACCACCACCATGCTTCATTGTTATGATGGTGTTCTCAGGATAATGAGCAGTATTGTGTTTCCACCAAACATAGTGCTTCGTGCCAAAGCTGAAAAAAAAAAAAATTCAAGTGTGGTCTCATCAAGAGAATCTCTCCAACATGCCTTTTGTCAAACTTAGAAAAGGAATTTTATATGCCTATTTTTAAATAATGGCTTTTTTCTCTGCCATAATGCCCATCTTTGTCAGGGTCTGGGCTAGCTTGTCCTCTGAACAGCTTCTCCCACCTGTGTTGTGGGTCTCTGCAGCTCCTTCAGAGTTACCCTAGGCCTCTTGGTTGCTTGCCTGACTAATGCCCTCCTTTACCCCGTCACTAACTTTGGTGGATAGCCTTCTCTCTGCAGAGTTGTGGTAGTGCCATATTCTTTCCATTTTCTAAAATAATGTATTTATTGTTGCTCTGTCGGGTGTGGAAAGTTTGGGAATTTCTTTGAATGAACAAACCCTGATACTTTTCCAGAAAAGTCTTAAAGTTATTTTGATAGCTCTTTGGTCTTCATGATGCTGTTTATTTAGGCATGTTCTCTAACAAACCTTGGGGCCTTGCAGGAAGAGGTTTATTTATACCTATCAATATGACACAAAATCAATACCTTGTAGATTCTTTGTCTTGCTGGATAGTCAGCATTGTGTAACTGAAATGGTAATATTTCTGTAACATATCACCTAATGCTGGCTTCTTTAACATCACCATCAGTTTGGAATGCTGGAAAGCAAACACTGTAAAGAGCAACAACTTGTACTTGGTAAATAATAAGATATTATGATTCTAATTTTCCGTGAGTTGAGTTCTCAGTGGAAGATCATTGCACCTTAAAGAAGGAAAGCTGACAGGCAGTGCTAAACTTATTGGGGAAAAAAAAAGAAACACAGAGAGAGAAAACTCACACTTAAACCCAAGTGCCTTTCGCAGACATCCCCAAATGTATTTTTTATTTTAGTTTTTTTCCTTATTGTACATTTTTGTATTAGACTACATTTTTCAAAATGTGATGGTGATAAGACACGAGGGTAAGTTACACCTCGGTATCCTTTGCAGAATCTTCTTCCCAGAGTGGCTTCCAAGCTGGATGTTGCTCCGATCTCCGACATCATTGAGATCAAATCCCCTGACACTTTTGTGAGGACAATTTATGCAGGTAACTGTGAAGTATCATTCTGTAATCGTTTGAATTAACTACTATGTGTAATGCGTATTGAATGTATTCCTATTCACATCATGTTTCTCTTGCCCTTCTCGTTCTTGCTCATGTGATTTACTACTTTTGGATGAATGTGCAACCAATGACTCACTCCCATGTATTAAATCAGATTTTTACTGAAAATCAGTATTTTTTTAAAATTGTTTCTTGGTGCCCTTTTGACCAGTGTTTCAGTAATTATGTCCCAAAAGTCTCTTATGAAATCAGCCTGCATAAGAATGTGCGATAAATGCTGCCTTTAATCACTTTATCTTTTGGCGAGTATAATTGTACTTCATTTTTTCAATCTACTTGTAACATTTTTCACATAGGGCTTCTGCTTTGTAACATAAATTATTTTAAAATGGCCATTCACTAAATGTGAACCTGGTCTACAGTACTACACAGCTTACTCAATTTTTCCATAAGTGCTATTTCATAGAATGTTCAAACAATTTAAACGAATGAAAAATTGATAAAGTTGAAAAAAAATTGATAGCTGAAGTTCTGTGAAAGCATTTAGATCACTGAATGATGCAGTGCTGCAGTTATACATGGCGGTTTGTTTCTTCTGAACCAATAGAAATCAATCTTTGCCATTTAGAGCAAATGTGTTGGTCATCTGTGAGACTTGCCTGTTTTAAAAACTCTGCTTATTGTCATTTGCGTTCTCTGAAGTTGTCCACATTGCTTGCTTAAAATGCATTCTTCATGTGCAGTGTTTCAGAAAAACCTTATATGACAATATGGAAAACTCTCCAATGTCTGTATTGTGTTTGCCTTAGGAAATGCCCTTAGCACCGTCAAGTGCAATGAAAAAGTCAAGATCTTCACAGTAAGAGGAACTTCTTTTGAACCTGCTAAACAGGGAGGAAGTGCGACGTCAGAACAAGGTACTTGGCCTAGTCTACAACTGATCCCACAGAACATTCTGTGTATCAGGTGCTCAGAATTCCATAGTAGTTTTGGATCTATGATCCAAAGCTTTTGTTCTCCATGTAGAGTACAAGTACAATTTAAATGAGAGTTTGCTGAAGAAACTTGGGAAAAGACAATACAGAATGTTAAGAGATTATTTTGCTGCTGTTGTAGTGTCTCCTGCTGCTCCTGTTGGGATATCTGAGTGGCTGGAGCAAAATCTGACCAAGAGTGACCGACCGGAGCTCACCAGTGCCAAGGTTGTTGTGTCTGGAGGTAAGAGGCTGGTCATGAGAACAACAGTGTTCTAATAGGAGACTACTGATGTGCAGTGAGATGAGTGTTTCTTTTGGACCTAATCCATTCAATTCGAAACTAACGTGTGTGTCATGATGCTGAATATTACTCATAATTTTTGAGCATGGCCAATCAATAGGTTGAAAAGCAAGACCGTATTGATTTGACACGAGTCATAATCTTGTCAATAATGTTATCCTATATGGCTGTCTGCCTTCTGTCTCTCTTGACAGGCAGAGGTCTGAAGAGTGGTGAAAACTTCAAGCTGCTTTATGACCTGGCTGACAAGTTAAACGCTGCTGGTAAGTAGGGTAATATTTTCCTCACTAAAGGCATGGTTCACGATGTGATTGAAAATGGTTATGTTTTTTTTTTTTTTTTTTCCTTTTTTCCCCCCCAAGTGTTGCTTGGGCATAAACTGTATATTATATACTTTTATTTCACAAGTTGGTGCTTCCAGAGCTGCAGTAGATGCTGGATATGTCCCCAATGACATGCAGGTTGGACAGACAGGAAAGATTGTAGCTCCTGTAAGTAACACTATTATTTGCAGATGAACTTGACTGCTATTTACTGATTTCCAAAAGACTCCTAATGCTCATACATTCTGTTTATAAACATGACAGATAATTCACCCAAACTCCATCAGAAGGCATTATTCTTTATATCCACCATACTGTCTGAACTATTTGATAGATTACTCTAACTTTCAAGCCAACAGTCTTTTTTGTAGTTGGATAAAGATGGATTCCTGTTGCTCTTTAAAAAGGTTAATTTTCCATTATCTGGTTCAAGTGGGACCTCCCAACTGTCATTATCCACACATTAGAGCAGCTTGGAGCTGCCGTAATGTAGTTAATGGCACATTCAGGCTCGTAAATGATTTACCAGAGCCATTAGTGGAGCAGACTGCTGCAAATGTCTGCCCTCGGCTCAAATCAGGCAACCCAGTTTCAAACCCAGCTCACCAAGCGTTTTGACAAGCTTGTTGGATGCTCCATGGCATTTGCATATTTGTAATAACTGCTAACTATCAGGGGTTGTACAAGTATTAATTTAAACTAGTCAACTGATAACTTAAAAAAAAAAAAAATAGTCAACTAGTCACACTTTCATGGTTAAACTTGTTTTTTTTTGTTCATGCAACAAAAAATTGAAGTCAAAAGTTCAAGTCAAACCGAACTTCAATTAATACCCACCATGCCTCAATCGTGTCTGAAAATGAGCCCTCTTTGAGCTGGCATATGCTGCTGATCTGACTCAAGACTAATTGAGTGAGATTGGATAGTGACACGTAGCCCACAGCCCCAAAAGAGCTCTTTCACACAACACCGGTCACTATGGAATTCACCCCGCTACAGTGCAATGATTTTAGCTAAGATTTAATTCGCTTTAAAGCACAACAAAAAATTAGTGGATGAGGTATTCCTTTGGGAGCAGGCAGGAGTGGGATTAAACAGCCTTGCACCCATTTGTACACTTCATACAAAGAGATAAAGTGTTATTTAAAGCAAAAGAAAATATAAAAAAGCCTTTCCGAGCATAGTCTTGTGCACTTGAATGTAGACTTGGTTTCAGAAAAATCTTCAGACTAACGAAACTGTTTAATTTTTTTACTTACTGTTTTTTTTTTTTCAAACCCCAACTTGTGGGCAGCTCCCCACAGCGGTGACTAGTGAATGTACTAGTAGTGGACATGGTCGTGGTTACTGTTAATATTTTTCCATTACTCATTGTTTTTACTAAAATTGTATTCGTTTTTGTGTTCTTATAAACTGGTATCAGGTTCTGGTGTCTAATCTTGCTCCATTGCATAAAAGATTCGGGTTCATTTGCTGTGCGTTTCTGATTTAAGAGTCAAACTTTTCTTACAGACTTATCCAGGATTGTGTCTCAATATGGACTGGAGACACTGGAGCAAAATACTGTATTGGCCCGGCCTTGTTACACTTAGATGTGGCCTTGCTTTTAGGAGTGAGGCTGCCTGTGTGTTCACAAATTGATGCTGTGCTCCTGGGAAAGCACGGCAGTCACATTAAACAGCACTAAAATATTCATAGGGCAGTGCATTTAGTTGAGAGCTCATCTCTAGGGGCCAGGGGTGGTGAAAGAGTGGAAAGGAATGGCCGGGGCTCCTTCATGCTACACCCTGTTAAGAGTCTGCTTTTGAGGGATTACTAGGAAAGGCTGTTCTGGCTCTAGAAATGTTCAGGCCTGGTAGCTAGGTATTTCACTGACGTGCCAGATACGTACATGTGGTTGCCCAAGGCCTGTGCTAACCACCTTTCTAACCGCTACATCTTTTCAATTAAATATTAGATTTATTCTCAAAATTACATTTATTATAACTTCCACGTTTATTCAGTACAGTGCAGTAGATCTGGAGTTGCTCCATGCAGTTTCTCAGTCTTTATAAGTGCTAGTTGCAGGCAGCAGTCACATTTATTATTCTGCATTTGAGCAGCACATTTGTACCTGCCATATTGCTGCCTGAGGCAGGAACTGATTAGGGAAGAGCTCATTCGGGCCCTGAAAGCTTATTAAATGAGTTATTCTGTTCTAAAACGATTCATTACTGTCAGGGTAATGAATAGAGATGAAGAGAGAACCATAATTCGGTTTGATAGATTAATTGGGGAAATGTTTAGGTTAACAGCAGTTAAATCGAAAATAATTAGTATTTTAACATGAATCAGTGGCACCTGCTTAGTTGAAGATAAATGAGTAATATTGCTGATGATATTCGCACCAAAATGTACTACTCGATATTCATAATGAAAAATGCCAATACCATTACATTTTAACTTGAAATGCTTACTGACCTACTGTAGAGAATGTTCAGCTTTTTATTAAAGCCAGTGTGGGTGCAAATGGCAGCGTGCAGGACTGTGGTGTAATCTGAACGCTATTGCTCTGTGCACAGGAGCTGTACATTGCAGTTGGAATTTCTGGAGCTATTCAGCATCTTGCTGGAATGAAGGACAGTAAGGTAAGATAACTCACCACCACAGTGATATGCAAATGAATGTACTGCTCTGTTATTAGAAGTAGCTGTAATAGAAATTACTAGTCAAGATTGTAATAGTCTGTTGCAGGCACTTATGAATCTGCCAGAGTGTCTGTCCCAAGTCTTCCTTATATTGAACTTGACAGTGTGTTCAAATGGAGAGCGATTCTAAATGTGATCTGGAGGAGCTTTTTACCTGCATGCATTATTCACATGCATTTTCTGCCTGATCTGTGTCTTGTCAGTGCAGCTCTTTGTGACAGTACCTCAGTATCTAGCAGACCACCTACATCTTCCCCATGACTCCTCTGCTTCCTTTTCAAATAATTAATTCTGTAAATTATTTTTTTCATTGGTTCATATTTTTTATTTATTTATTTATTTTTTTTTTTTTTGGAAGAAGTCTCCGGGTAAAGCTGTAACTTGACTTTTTCCGGCACAGGAAAGTCTTTGGTGCTTTGTGGTTTCTCAGTAACATGATGAGCTGCATTTTTGTCTTAGTAACGTCAAGAAAGAGAAACAGAGAATATAAATAAAACAAATTCTATAGCTGCTATAGCGTAAGTGATAACAAGAAATAACCTCTTTCACTGATGTTCCACAACCTTAAATGCAACTATAAATGAATAAAAAGTATGACTTGTTCTTTAATTTATATATATATTTTTATAATTTATTTTATTTTTATTTTTATTGTTAATAAATTAATTTACATTAATTTATACCATATATATATATATATATATATATATATATA
>CM075011.1:14900541-14913385 GCA_037576675.1 Pangasius sanitwongsei | reverse complement strand
TATATATATATATATATATATATATATATATATATATATATATATATATAAAATTTGTTTGTGTTCCACATGACTTATTTCATGTTTTTATTTAAAAAGTTTTCATTTCTAAATCCACTTTTTTTTTTTTTTTTTTTTTTTGCCTTTGCAGTAATTGAAGAAAATCTGTAAAAATCCTGCCAGCACAGCTGTATTGTCTGAAACCTATTATGTTGTTTTACAGACTATTGTTGCTATCAACAAGGATCCTGAGGCCCCCATCTTCCAGGTTGCCGATTTCGGCTTGGTTGCAGACTTATTCAAGGTAAACATGTCTCAGTGAATAGAAAGGAAAATCAACATCACACATGGTTTTAGTCATAAGGACATCAGAAGTTTCATTAAACAAAATCATTAAAATCACACATTTCAGGGCCTTTGCACATGTAATCAGACTCCTGGGTATTCGCTGATCCAATGTGAGGCCACCAGTTTTTGTGGTGCCAAGTTTACCTTATCACTTCCAGTCAGAGGACAGAAATGCAGAAAAACTGGAGAAATGAAAGCTCCCGTTTTCCCTGGTAAATTCTGCAGCATGCATTATTCCAGCTAATGGAAATGTGCTGAATTATTGACCTGCATTAATCAGAAGAGTCTGGTCTTGACCTGGGGCCTGCAAATTAAAGTGAGGGAGAAGTAGACATAACATGCATCTCTCCCTCCTTCACACCAGAAAAGTAATTGATAGTTGCTACAAGTGTTTGGGGTATAGACTTTCACCTTTATTTTCAGTGCCCCTTTGCCAGTGCTTTACATGGCCCATTGGCTTCTGTGCTTTTACAGTGGCATACAAAGTGCAGGAGGCAGAGGATTGCCACACACTCCAGCACCCGTCTGTTGTGGGTGTTTAACGTCTGTAAACCTAGTGGCATTTATCTTCCTGTGTTTGCCCTGTCATTCATGTTTTATTTAGGCCGTGTAGTGCTTGGCGCAGGTGTGTGTGTGTGTGTGTGTGTGTGTGTGTGCGCAAACTCTGTGGAAGTGATTGGTAATGATAGACCGAGGAGTTGCTCACCGATCAGTTTACACCTGATTACTCCTCAGATAACTGATTAATATAGATGGGCTTTCTCTCCTTTTCCTTTAACTGAAAAGTGATCTAGGGGATATATTCGTTGATGCTATTCTTTTACAGCTGCTTTGCATAACCTCTGGTATTGGATGGTATTTTGCGGGTAAGCTTTTTAAGAAAATTGGCTGTATAGCAATTGTGTATGTTAATCAGAATTTGTTACAGTGATGACAATCTTTTTCTTTTTTATATCCACATGTAGGCTGTCCCTGAGATGATCGAGACTCTGAAGAAGTGAAATTTATTACTCAGCTTCTAACTGGAACATACTCAGGAGCCTCATGTGTAACTGCGCTGGACACTTGCCTTATGAATGAGCTAGGAAAGTCACTCCTCCTGCATTCTTCCCTCCTGATGCACACATCAGGCCTCTCTTTATTTAGGTAAAGTCTTCAGGAGTCTACATGTCATGTTACTGTATCTCATAACATCATAATGTGGTCAGTATATTAATGATGTCAGATCTAATTTGCCAATAGCATTATGTTTTGGTCTTTGGCTCAGTGTATAACAGCTACACACACTAGCTCTCTATATCAAGTAATAAATATCGACTCTTATCAGTCCATTTTTAGTTTGATGTTTATTTAAAGCCTGCTTCATGAAAGAAAAATGTGGTACATAATTTTAAAGCAGGTTTAAATTGCTTTCATTAATGGACATGCTCCTGTATTTCAGTGCGATTAGACAAAGTAACCTAATTTCACAATATTTGTCTGGTCTGGACAGTTTGGAATAAATAATTTAAATAAACAAAAATCTGTTTTGCGAAGCAGTTAGTCGCAGTCTGCTCTTCTTTTCCCTGTTTACATTTTCCAAAATAGCTGTAATATTTAGACACTCCACATGACTCCACTTAAACAAATGCAGAAAACCACCAGATTCAGATTCAAGTTTACCAACTTTTATTTGCTTTACAATTTCTCCCATTATCAGTTATATAAAATGCCTTAATCAACAATACAGGATTAGTCAGCCTCAATCAAAAAGCAGAAATTTTATTCTCAAAGGCTCATGCTATAAGGATGGGGTTAACGTTCAGAGTTATGACAACATTCTCACCCATCATTCCTCATAAAAACCTTCTATTATTATATCACTAAATATTTCTCCCATCAAATCAAAACAAATCTAAGCAGGTTTTTAAAAATATTTGAGTTGCGTGCTTTGTTCCATTCACAGAATTTTGAATACAAACGTTAGCATCAGTAAGAAAGGCAAAGGTAAGAAATTTGGCTGAGTAACACAGCTCGACACATTTGAACACAGATCAAATGTAACCCTGCAGCAGTCGGATCAGTAGGCCTGTACTGTACATTGTGTTATTATTCATATAAATAAAACGAATAAAAACGGTTACCTCGTTGACCCATCACCTCAACCAAACCCTGAAATAAGAACACACAAAGAATCACAAGTATTCCCGCCTCATTTCTATTCTACGTGGCTGTCTGAAAGCTCGAGTGCGTTTGTGTCCCATTGCTGGTTTCAGACGGTCACCGAACACGGACGTACATTGAAGTAGGAAATTCCTGATGAATGTTCCAGTGATGGCTCCCAAAGTGCCTCTCCCTGGGCTCTGGAAGGTTGTGCAATTTTGGCAGAAGGGACACACACTGTTTAAGTGTTTTGCTGAGAGAGAGAGAGAGAGAGAGAGAGAGAATGAATGTGCCAACAGTTCCTCACCATGAAGTTGAGAAACCCCTCTGGAGAAGGCAACTGAGAGCAAAGTCCTTGGTGTGTTGCTCAGTGCTCACTTCTAGAGAGCAAGAAGCCTGGGAGTCAGAGTGAACAGTGCTGGCTGAGAGAGAGAGAGAGAGAGAGAGAGAGAGAAAGAGAGAGAGAGAGAGAGAGAGAGAGAGGGAAGCTGCTTCAGCTGGTGATGGTGGCCATGCTGCTGCACTCCATACCCTACGTGTCTGGCATGTGAGTCATTGGAGCATCTGCAGGCTCCATGAGTCTGTACTTCTCGTCTAGCAATGGCTCATTTCCCTGCAGGTGGATCAACGGCTTGGTTTGGAACACAGACAGACTCTCTTGGTTCCTCTTATTGTAAATATTGACCCTGTGCTCCAGCTCGGGGCTGGCCTTAGCTGAGCCGGCTGGACTGGGGAGCTTCAGGTTAAGTGGGTTCACTCTGCCCTTCTGGGCCAGACACGAGTCCTCAGACAGGGATGAGAGAAGCTCCTGGACCACAGTGCTGGGGTTGTGCCCTCCTCCCTGTGTACCCAGTGTCAGTGGGCTGCAGTAAGGCGGTGGGCAGCAGTGCTGGCCGCTGTAGTCAGAGGTGGAGGCCTCGCGTACGGTGGAGCTGCACTCGCTGCTGGAGGCCAGTGTATGGCTGCTGACACTGTGCTGGCGTCCCGAGAAGCTGCAGCTGGAGCGTGACACTGTGCTGCTGGGAGCCTCGCTCACTGAGCTGCCTGGTCCATCAGCGCTCACCAGAGATGGAGGCAGCTGGCAAGGGTTGGTGGGCAGGTGCACGTCTATGGCTGCAGTAGTTATGATGCGTGCACCTGGCTCTGGAACCCCAATATCTGCAACAAAAACAAGAGTTTAATCTTTTTGGCTTTTGGTTATCCTGGGGGAAAATTATTTTCCTGAATATCATAACTGGGAATGAAGTCTGACAGTGTACAGGCTGAAGCACTGGAAAGCTAAAAAGTGGATGTTCTGGAAGGTTGGTGTGGAAGAACTCAAGTAGCCTGCACAGGGCGCTGACTTCAAATCCATTGAACACCAGGCCTTTTCACCTGACCTCTCTAATGCTCTTAAGGTTAAACAGACACAAATCCCCACAGCCACATTCTAATATCTAGTGGAAAGCCTTCCCAGAAGAGTGGAGGCTGTTACAGTAGCAACGGAACCAACTCCATATTAATGCCCGTGGTTTTGGAATGTGATGTTTAGTGAGCACATATGGGTGTGATGTGCTTCCTCCCAGTCACACTCCATGTCTTTTTTGCTCATGCAGCATTATAAGACGGCATACCACACACTGAGGGGAAGGTTGACTGGATTACACATGAGCTAACAGCCCCCAAATGCGTAAAATTTCTCCAGCTGACAGGAAAAGAGCCAGGAAGTCTGTCCTATTCAGACAGCAGGACCAGTCATGCTTTTAGACTCCTTTGTGTGTGGAATCCAGTAGATGGCTGTTGTATCATAAATATTCCATTACACAATCTCCTGACGATGGAGAAAAAGCTTTATTTTGTTGCATTTTTCTTATTGTAGATCAGGCATAAAATACATGCAGTGTGCTCGTATTATCAATATTTTTCTTACCACTACTTGGCTCACTGTAATACTGGCTGATGTAATTGTTCATGTCATCTTGAGTGATGTTTTCTGAAATGAAACAAAAGCAATCATTCATATGGCATAAAGACATAAGTCAGATTATTACTACTAAAAGCACACTGGGACATGAATTTGTATTTTCCTTAAACATAAATTACATGTGATATATGATTGAGGTTCCAAGTGCTGTAATGACAAAGATACACTAGTGTAACCTTAAAGAATGGGCCAGGTACAATTGGAGCTTAGGCGGCGGACTCTGGATAAGTGAGAGAGCGTACGATCCACTTGGCAGAACGGGAAGGCTGCCACTCTCTAAGTGCCACTCCTTCATCCCTGGAGACATAGCCCTACTCACAGCGCCTCATTTTTTACTGTTTAAAATATTTATATGACAGTGGCCCAGGAGGAGAGATGTAGTGGCCTAAAACACCAGCAAGACAATCACTCTGGGATAAATAACACATGAGGAGAAGGAGGAGCACACACTGGGTAAAAGCTGTCTGCATTTATTCTTCACTCAGGTTGAGACTGAGAGAGAAAGAGAAAGACAGGGAGAGGAGAGGAGAGAAAGTGTGTGGGAGTGAGAGTGAAAACACTGAGGCAGATTCAGGTGATTTAATGACCCTGTAGTGTTGTGGTGTGTGTGCTCCGAGCTTTGACCTCACTGCCTGACAGCTTGAGCCGTTCATCTGGCTTTGAATTTTATGTTCTGTCAAAACCTGATCACATTATCGGCCCCTTTATTTACTTTTCCTCTCTCCTTTTGAAATGTGAAGAATTTCTATGGTGGAAATAAGGGGACATCCAAAGCAATAATTTAAACAAGTGAGTCTTAGTCTCTTGGACTCAGAAAATGGCAGTAAATATTCACAGCATGACTATAACATACCCATGTCCTAATCAATTCTGAACATTCATTATGTCATTGGGAAGCACTGGCACACATCAAAAAGAGGTCTTTGTCTTCGGGATCTCTCGTCCACTCCCGCTATGACGTGAATAAGACTTGGCCACCAAAACACACAGCCTCGGGCTACTTAGCTCTCTCTCATCTTTCTCTGAATGCTCCCCTGAGGTCAGGCGCCACTCCGACAGCCCTTTTTGTCCAGACGATCTTCTGATGAGAAAAAGCCACACGCCAGGGTCCTGCTCCCACAATTCTCTGGGGCCCAGAGTGTAGCTTGCTGGCAGCCCATTGTGGTTTTTTCAGGTGAAAGGAACAGATGTTTATGCCATATCTAAGTACGCTTTTAGGAGAAACATGGCCCAATGCACAGAGCACTGTGGGTGTGTGTAGCATGTCAGCTGTAGCTATACAGATCCCAGTGTGAGTTGACATCATGTGCACAAAACACAGCCAGCATGCAACAATCTTTATGCTCAGTCATATGGAAGTGATATGTGGCATGTTTTCATTCAGATTTTAAGCGAATTACCAGAGTTGACAAAATAATACGCAATTCATTGTGTTTTTCCAACAGTTTGTTGTTAGCGTTGTTTGAATATTCTGAGAGTGCAATAAGAAATTTTCAGAAAATTGAATTCACAATTCTTGCCCTATACAGTTCAATGTTTGCAGACATCATTCTGTCATCCTTCTTATCATCAACGATCCATATCGCACCAGAGGACTAAAGGCTTTTTTTTTTAATTTTTGACTGCAGGAAACACTGTAACTTTAGGTATCATAAAACCCGAACTGTGATTTATCACACAATGTGCAAAAACACAGACAAACTCACAATAAAACGGAACAAACAAAGAACACTGTTGTTGCCACGGTTATGCCATTAAAACTGAAATTCATTTATTCATTTATCTTCAGTAACCTCTCTATTCTGGTCACGGTCCTGGTGGATTTGGAGCCTATCCTGGGAACACTGGGCATGAGGCGGGAATACACCCTGAATGGGACACCAGTCCATCACAGGGCACCATGCGCACACACACACTCATTCACGCCTAGGTGCAATTTAGTGTAACCAATGCACCAATCAACATGATTTTGGGAGGTAGAAGGAAACTGGAGAACCTGGAGGAAACCCACATGGACATGGGGGAGAACATGTCACACTCTGTACAGTGACAACGTGAGCTCAGGATCGAACTGGTGGCAGCACTACCTGTGTACCCCCCAAAACCAATAGTAAGTTATTTTATTTCTCAACCTGCACAAAACTTTACATTAAATGTCTCAGAAACAAGGTAACTCCAACAGCTGGAAGATCCAACCATGACCCAGTTGTAGCTTCTTAGCAGAGGCAGCCAGATTTTCATTTAAAATCTCCTGGTATTTCATGGAGTCCATGATGCAATGTATCCTAACAAGGCTCCCAGAGCTTTTGGAGGAAGAGCGCCAGAACATCACAGACAATCCACCATACTGAACAGTGGGGATTCGTTTTTCATCTGTATAACCATCCTTTTTTACGCCTAAAAACCCATCCTGAATGCTTGTTTCCAAAAAGCTCTTTTTTTGACCATAGAAGATTAGTCAAAGTTCTAGTAGTGTCCCGAGATCTCCAGGTGCTTACGTTTGTGGTTAGAAGAAAGATTTCCTTTCATGAGTTTGTTGGCATGGCATGGTTATATATAACTGTAGATTTGGATACTTGTTGACCTCAAAATGCTCTAAGTGTGATTCTTTTTTTCCTCTGTATCTGTCCTCCTCACTGCACGTGGGGCAAAATAAACTTGCGTCCTCTTTCAGACAGGTTCATTACAACTACAGTTATTATAAACATCTTAATTATTGCCAGTCATGCAGCTATTTTTCAAACAACTAAAGGATTTTGGTCAGCTCATCCCAGTGAAACAGGAAGAGGTGGCACAGTGGTGCAAAAGGAAATGTAGTGCTGCACATTCTCCCCATGTTCATGTGGGTTTCTTCCAGGTTCTCTGGTTTTGGGCAACTGTCCAAAACCATGCAGGTAGGCAGATTGGCTATTCTAAAATTGCACCTAGGTGGGAATGTGTGTGTGAATGTGTGTGTGTGTGTGTGTGTGTGTGCATGGTGCACTGTGATGGACTGGCTCCCATCTGGGGTGAATTCTCCTGCCTCATGCCTAGCGTTCAGCTCTGGATCCACTGTTCAGGATAAAGTGCTTACTGAAGATGAATGAATGAATGAAACAGTAAGTCATGGATGACTGCTTAAGAGTTGCTTAACACTCAGTTGAACTTCACAAAGTAAAACATAAATGGGAACATGCTTCAGTTACATTTTGTTCATAAAAATGTCTAGGAGTGCCCATAATTGTGACAAATGGTTTTGTCAAAAATTAAAAGATTTATTTGTTAGAAAGTTATTTCAGTTAAAGTTCAATTCATTTCAATTTAATTTGTATAGCACTTTAAAAAAACAACATAGATAAAAGGTTAGAATTTCTCCCATATTTTTTGTTACAAGCTATATAAGCACTTTACTGAGGGTGCCAATATTTCTGCAGCTCACTGTAAATAGTCATTATATTTCTGAGGTGGTTAATAATGTAATGTTTTAGTGAGTATGTAATGGTCTTACAATATTATCATTTTAATTTCATTTTTTTCTTTTAAATGTAATCATTTTCATTAACTAGGCTTCTTGACAGTAATTTAATTGCAGCTAGTGTAAGCTGGTTAACCAAATGTACAGTCAGACAAAGACATTTATCCCAATCAAATCCAAAGCATTTTTTAAAATGTTGGACATCACATTGGATTTGGTGACCAGTTTGTCAATAATGAATGTCCTGTTTGGACCAGTTCTTATTTTTAATTGTGTGCCTAAAACCCGCCAAGAGACAAGACTCTAACCTGCAGCCGTGCTAGTGTGATCGGACACAAAGAGGACTCTGGGGTCATTACCTCTAGGAGCTCCTGGCTCTCTCCTTTTGCCTCTGCCGTCAGTGTCGGAGGCTGTGGGTCCGAGTCCATCTACCTCCTGAAAGCTGCTACTCTGCTTTCCCCACACATGGTGGATCTGCATAGCAGCCTCACGCTCTGCAACCAGATCCAGATCCTGCTGAGCCAGGTGAGCCCGCAACTGCCTGATCTCAAACTGACAAGGAGAAACAGAAAGAGACATTTCACATGACAGAAACTATGGATCTATACAGTGATTGTTGGTGACAATATTGAAAGGGAGGGATAATAAACTGTATTACTTATCAGCAACTATGTATTACTATAATGAAGCCATTGTAGTGTCAGTGAAGAGGGCTTAAAGAAATTTGCCCAACTACACACAAAATCCAGGGAGCATTTCACCAGGTTTAATTACTTCATATGACAGTGATACGTTGTGTGAATCTACAGTCTGGGATAGAAAGAAATCACGTCATACCATTTTACTTATGACAATACCACTTTTTCCTTTCTGAAAATATTATATTGATATTGAAACATTAATTATCAGACAATATTTTAAAAAAAAAAAGTTTTAAATAAGTTTTAAAATGATGCACCTAAGCATTAAAAAAAATACAAGTAAAAATACATAACTAAAACCACAGCTTTCACACACAAAAAAATCACTTGTATTATATTTGATGAATATATAGATCATAAAAATTAATCCTAACAAAAAAAGCAAGTCTCTCTATATGTAAATATTTCCAAAAAATCTTTTCCAAATCCAATTCCAATCTTTTCCATTTGTTACACAATCAGATCAAATTCATTCATTCATTCATTCCAGATACCAATCATGGGTATTGTATCAGTGCCATCTCTACTTAAGACTGTTGGTGATGCTACTGTTCAACAAACGTATAAAATAATCCACTTTAAATCATTTGTTAACAGCACAAGACAATGTGCATGCCAAAAAATTGCACCTTATACTTTTCCTTAAAACAAAGGGAGGGCTTAGCCCTGCTGGCCCAGCCGACCCTGGACCCATAACTGCTATCAGTTCACTGTTTCCTGTCAGTGTTTAATTATGTTGTCACAACTGCACACTGTGTATTTCTTTTATTGTAACATTGCTAGAGATCAACCAAGGTGAACTATTTAGACTATCAAGCAACACTCACTGTACATAATCAATGCTCTAATGACGTTTACTCCTGACCCGCATGCCGATATCGACAAGCGTCAAGTCAGTTCCCTACAGAGCCTGCGTTTGGACGTTGCTCTCATTATCTAATTTGTCTTCTTCTCCCAGCAAAAAGCAACACATTCCTATGATGTATGAGTGCTTTCACTATTGATTGGTTAGATAAGACCTGCTGAAATAGATGGGACTTTATCTCTTATCTGACTGGAGAGCTCAGCACAATTGCCTCAGTCATGTAACATACGGTTGAGTGCAAAAGATTGCCCTCAGGACACAACGAAGAAGGCAAAGAAATTTAATTGATAGCAACAAGACATTAATGTGTTATGTCCGTCTTATGTTTCACAGACTCTCCTTCATCATCATATAAAAGTTTGCATTTCCCTTTCTGAATGTTCTCTAATATCTTGCATGCTCATCATGTTCGTTTATAACTGTCTTCAACCTCTTTATGCTTTAAAAAAAAAAAATCTGCTTAGTAAGCATTGAGGATGAACTTTTATCAATTGTTGCCAGCATGTCAGATTTTCAAGTGAAATAAGAGTGTTTCCTCATAAAACATGAAATGCTATAACCTGTCAGTGAACTCCTTGAATTTTTTTTGGAGCTCATAGACAGGTTATAGCATTTCTAAGAAGGAATAAAAGTGACATAAAACAAACAAACAAATCATTATAAATATAATCTATGTTTGTGAATTTCTATATTATGAAAATACAGAAATCTAAAGAAACTACAGCAGTAGTACAACAAACCATAACCTTATTATGTTGAAGAGAGAGAGAGAGAGAGAGAGAGAGAGAGAGAGAGAGAGAGAAGGAAGAGAGCCCTTCCTGTTTAACAGTGGTGTGCTGTTAGGTTCTGTGTGGCACTGCTGCCCTCTGTTGGTGAACAGACACATGTGATGTTTTATGATGTTTAATGACGTGCAGTGCAGTGGTTCTTCATCTCAGTCCTGGGGACTACATCTCCACAAATGTTTTTATTTTATAATTGTTTTTTCTGTATTTTGCCTGTTCTAACACATCTAACTCAAGAGAACTACCTGAGATGTTGAATCAGGTGTGCTGGACAAAATAAAACACAAATATACACAATGCATTGCCAGGACCGTGATTTATGTCTTAAATCGTAAAATTAGAGAGAAGAGGTAAAAGAGACGTGTGTGTCTCACCGCCTGCTCTTGACAGATCTGCGTGAGCCTCTCTAGCTGCTCCTCCCGCACGGCTTTAGCCTTCTCATACTGCTGAAGCTCCATCTCCATCTCCACCTTCACCTGCAGCACGTACGCTATAGCCACAGAGAGACAGGAAAAGAGCAGAACAGGAAAGGCTATTTGTTATATGTCAGGTCTGATATACATCTCTGATAACAAGTCAATTACAGGACCTGGTGCTGTGGCTTACACTGTCCACTGAGAAGCAACTTTTAACTGGATGCCAGGACACTCTAAACTGCTCTTTTTATCCAGCGAGGAGCATTTACACCCAATAAACAGAGCACAATACAAAAAGACCATGGCTGTGGACAGATTCACACGGTGTCTGCTCTCTGCCGCATGGATGCTATTAGAGTTCATGCCAGACTCATTCCTGCTGCTCCTAAATGTGACTGTACCAGCTGAGCACCATCATGTAACTCTGCATCTCAATTAGACTAAACAGTAGAACCATAATGCTGAGCCTACCGTGACTGTGCATGTCCTGAATGCTACAAGCGTCTCCTACAGAACCAACCTGACAGTGTTTTGTCAGCTGTACTGCGTCACTGTAAAGGGTACAACTGGTATAAACTATACAGCAAGCAAGTATAACACATCACAAGTTATATATAACACAAGTTATGTACTCCTGTAGATCTCGTCAGTGTCATCACTCTCAAATTTTTTGTTGCAGCTAAAATTTACATCACAACACTACACAAAATTTCTGTACTTTGGTTCTAAAATTGGTTTAATAGTTTGTTTATTATACACTCGTCCGAAGTGCACCAAGAACACCATTACAACACCTCCACCAGCCTGGACTGTTGACACAAAGCAGGTTGGGTCCATGGATTCATGCTGTTGGTGCCAAATTCTGACCGTACTATCTGTGTGCCTCAGCAGAAATCCAGATTCATCAGACCAGGCTACATTTTCCAGTCATCAGTTGTCCAGTTTTGGTGAGCCTGTGCCCACTGCAGCCTCAGCTTTCTGTTCCTGCCTGACAGAAGTGAAACCCAACATGGTCTTCTGCTGTTGTAGCCCATCCACCTCAAGGTTCGACGTGTTGTGCATTCTGAGATGCTGTTCTGCTCACCACACTTGTACAGAGTGGTTATCTGAGTTACTGTAGCCTTTCTGTCAGCTCGAACCAGTCTGGCCATTCTCCATTGACCTCTCTCATCAACAATGTGTTTCTGTCTGCAGAACTGCCACTGGATGTTTTTTTCTTTATTGAGCCATTCTGAGTAAACTCTAGGTTTACAGAAATACTCAAACCAGCCTATCTGGGACCAACATGCCACAGTCAAAATCACTGAGATCACATTTTCCCCATTCTGATGGTTGATATGAACATTACCCAAAGCTGCTGGCCCGTATCTGCATGATTTTCTCATTGTACTGCTTCCACATGATTGGTTGATTAGATGATTGCATGAATGAGGAGGTGTACAGGTGTTCCCAATAAAGTGTTCGTGAGTGTGTATACACACATACACACACATATATATATACATATATATATATATACATATATATGTGTGTGTGTGTGTGTGTGTGAGAGAGAGAGAGAGTGAGTGAGAGTGTGCATCCAAGGTGTATTGCTGACTTGCACCCAGTGTTACTGGGATGGGCTCTGGATTCACAGTGACCCTGACCAGGATGAAGCGTTTACTGAAGATGAATAAATAAATGTATTATATGCATATTACGTATGTACAGTACACTTTTTGAAAAATGTGTTCCTCAAGGTTTCTTTGTATGGTTAAGCGTTTTAACTTTCAAAATGGGTTATTCATAGAACCTTTAAGGTGGCTACCAGAGCAACAACCTGTCCTGAAGGATGTTTTAGGGTGCTAGATTTATACATTATCTAGATCATATGCCTTATCCTCTAGTGACTCTGGTGTTGTAAATGACTGCACCCTTTCCTTTCAGAAATCTAGAACCCTTCAGTTTGTCCCTCTGGAGGAATTCTTAGGTTATGAAAACTTAGGTAAGTGTTTACCCTTTCAGAAAGGAGTCACCAATAAAAACCTACTGAGGAACCCTTTTTCTGAGTGCTTTATTTATGTAGTCAGGTATATATATTCCTGACTCATATGTACAGTCAGGTCCGGAAGTATTTGGACAATGACAGAGCTTTTGTGATTTTGCCTTTATACACCACCACAATGGATTT
>CM075011.1:14831456-14895254 GCA_037576675.1 Pangasius sanitwongsei | reverse complement strand
ATATATATATATATATATATATATATATATATATATATATATATACACATACACATACACACACACACACACACACACACTTGAATGCACCTTTATCAGAGCCTGAGAGATTCTATTGTGGCCTAGAAAGTATTGTTGGTTTTGGTTCCCAGCCAAGTTCTTGTAGATATTTATCAAAAGATACCTACGTTCACAGGGATTCAGTTCCGTATTTTTCTAACCTGCTTTTTTCTGAGATCATTCTCTACAGGTTGCCTGGTGGACATGCCAGTAACCTATATGAAAGGCAGCATGAGCTAAGGGAGGACTTCACACCTGCTGTGGCCTCATGGGACAGTTGGGTCATTACAGGAAAACAGCTGGAAACGTGGAAAGTTCAAGAATAAAAGCAGGACTTTAGTCAAGATGAGGGGAGGAGTAGAGTTTCACACCTATATGTCCTTTTGCTGAGTCAGAATCAATGTGAAATTGATACCTTTGGTTAAGCTGCTGTTTGGTTTGGAACACTAACCAAAAGGCAGAAAGGGGCATGTCGGGCTGAAAATGTACTTATAAAACCACTCAGAAATACTGTGATGGAAAAGCTGGCACTAAATAACTGATTACATAATTATATAAATATCGACATTCAAACATTGTGTGCATCGCATCCAGCGTGTTTTTTCTTCATCATTTCAAATCTTCAGAACACACGGCATTTCTACAGCGCTACAGCTCTGTCCTTTGGCGCAGTTTATCAGCTCACATCTACAAAAAATGCTGTAACGCAAAACACATGGCATATTTGATTGACTTCCTGCAGTCGAGTCAATTCAAGTAGACTCAGAACCGCTCTAGAGTTCTCTTGAAAGCAGAGTGAGAGCACCTCTCTCATATGCACTCAGGTCCGCGCCCGAGTGTGATTGCTGTGTTCTCACCTGCCTAAAGAACCATATCGAGGAGGAAAACATTCAGACTGAATTCTACATACAATATACAAAAGCAGCCTTGGAAAAAGGTTTTACCATTGGGAAAACCAACAGGATCTTGGAATGCCAAATTCACTTTACACAATTTTAGCTCCTGTCACAGACGAATTTTAGTAATCGTAGTGTGTACCCGTGATGAGCCTAACCACTTCCTGATCTGCCAGCAGTTGCAGCAACATTTTTCAGTATATTAGAAATGGTCAGATTAGAAATGAGGAGAATGATGTGATAAATTTTGTAGTGTGAGTGCACATATGACAAGAAGTCACACATAAAGCTCAGGAATTCTCCAACTAAGACAAACCAAAGAAAACACCCCCTCAACTCGGAATTCCTACTCGGAAAGTTAGGATGGTCTCCTGAACCCCGAGTTCAGCACAAGACATCAAATCAACATGGCTGCTCACAGCATTAACAGTAAACAAAGGAGCACTTCTTACTTTTTAAAGTAATTATATGCTGTATATATTAGTGTGTGCTTTTGATCCAAAAACATAAAGACATATTCGCTTGTTAAATCTATAACACTGACTATACAGTTCACTCTTTTGAGGAGGTAAACACACATCGCTCATATCACTGACTGTTGCTAACAAACGATGCACTTAGAGAGTCCATGTTTTTCCAAATTTGTAGCTTGAACGCACAAGAGGTTGAAAATGATGTAATTTCCCACTTCCAAGTTAAGTCGAACACAGCATTTAAGAAGACTTTTACTGAGAAGCATGAAATGAGAGTGTGAGAGGAAACTCTTGTGGAAGGAAGGTATGACCAAACGGAACAACACTGATTGTGAAGGCCACGCCGTAGGGACTCAGGAGATTGAGGGGAAGCCAGCTGAACTTCGGAAAGAGTTTGGGTTTTGGCAATTATCACAAATGAAAACACAAACACATGCTTTCGTGACAATCCAATCTTTGTTTCACCCATGTATTTTACAGATTACTTTTTTCTTGTTTCTGCTCATGAGTGCAACTCTCAACGGATTGAAAATCATATATGTGAGGAAATATCATATACAGAAAATCATATATGTCTAGGAAATACAAATCAGATGTCACCTCTTGACACCTCAACTTTAAGAGATTATATTACATATTTCACCAAAATGATGTTGATTTGATTTACTTTTTAACCTTGCTGCAAACTGTATAAGAAACCAGTTTATCCAACATGGTGGCAAGAACATCGACTCTCAGAATTCCTTTAACAGCAACTGCAGCTGCATGTGCTAAAATAATATCAATAACATATAAATAAATAAAGAAATAATTGAACTTTAACAGAGTATTTTAAGTAGTTTTTGAGTTCATATGTCAGAGATAGTAGGCCACACGTCTTATACCACAGTGATTTGCCAAGCATTCTGGTTTTTAATTTTATTAACGAACACCACATTGCATTTTTTTAACTGTTTATAGTTGCATTTAATGTCACGGAACGTCCACGAGAGTTGAGTCTTCAAGACTGCGAAGTTTGCCATTTCTGGTTTCTCGGTAACATGACAATCTATGTTTTTTCTGTCTCATTAAGTTCGAGAGGAAAAGTGAGACTGTCGAGGGAGTGTCTGTTTGTAGGTGCTTTAACGTGATCGATAACAGAAACGAACTCCCGTGTTACAAAGAAAGGGGAACTAACTCCTGACTGTTAAGTGCTGACTCCTTCCATAAATGTCTAAAAGAATATTTTTCCTTAAACAACACATTTTTATCCATTTATTATTTATTAGTTTATGTTGTTTATTTATTAGTTTAGTTTATGTGGAGCGTCTCCTGCACAAATCCCTGGGAATGAGGAGTTGCTATGGAAACGATAATGTATTAGAACGAGCACATTAATATGAACCTGTCATTTATGTTACAGTAATTATTGTCAGAGCTGGTGCTATAGAAAATAAATCTACAGCTTCTAATTCAAGAAGTCACCATGCTGTGGTATAAAACACTGTAATCAGCACACATTCTCTGATTTGAGTATCATTCGTCCCGTCCCAGCACAGTAGTAAAAGCAGCCAGTCTGACTAAACATGTCTAAACCTTGCTGGCTAAGTGTGATTTCCGCACACAATGAATGTTCTTGGATAGCTATGTTCTGTAACGAAACAGACATAAGCCTCATTGACTCAGTTTGTAATCAGATAATGGATGTCAAAATATCAGTGGAATTAAATCTTTAAATGCAATTTTCTCCCTTTTCACTTTTGGAGATAACCAGACTTTAAGACCCTAGAACCTCTAACCCTAGACCTTTGCTTCTGGTTGAGCTACATGCAAAAGAGTAGGTTTCAGAACTACATATATTAGAAGATATGAGAATGATCATATTTGCAAGTTGTTCTTTGTGCCTCATAGCCAAAGAGGAGTTTAGAGACATCCCAAGTTGGCGTTTCCTGTTGCAGGAACTCTCTGAATTGACCTTTTGGGTGATAAAAAAGTTGCTTTGTTTATAATGTTAGGAATGTCCACGAATATTAATATATGGAATTTCATTTTTGACACAGAAACAGTCACATGAATAACAAGTGACTTCTTGGCTCTCTTGGAATGCCTGTGCATCTAAGACCATGTGCCTCTGAGATAATGAAGTTCAAACCTCAGTATGCACTGGACAAAACCATCTGGATTTCTGGCTGAGCAACACTTCTAGCGACACACTGCCTCTCCTTGATAAGGAATGAGCCATAATCTAGCTAATTGGCTAACGCATGCTCTGATTCATGTTTCTCATTTCTTAGTGTGCTCTATTTGTGGAAGGAATGAGATCAGCTGGATGCCATCCGAAGCCGTGTTCACACTGGAGGATATCCGGAGGTTGTTCAGGGTCAGCATGTGAGGTCTTTTTTTTTTTTTTTTTTAGGTAAAGTGAAAGTGCTGTCAAAGGAACGACACAGCAGCAATTCGAACATCGCACAGCTCTAAAAGAAAGTTTATTCTGCTGACTGAATGCAGCCGAGTTGGTGGGTTTCTTGTCTTTTCAGAGAAAAAAAAAGTTATTCCTGATCTATTAGCTCAGGAATTCCATTGCCTGGCGAAGGCCACATCACAGGACGGCGTTTCACCTTTCAATCACTCCCCTTTAATCACGTTAGCTCATACATAATCAAATTGCAATTACTGACAGAAGTGAGAGCGGCGCTTTCCTCTGTTCTAATCTAATACATGTGTTTCCTAAAATACAGAGAAGACCGTGGTGTCACAGATGCGCTGGGGGGAAAACTACAGAAAGAAATAGAGAGAGAGGGGGAAAAAACAGGACATCGACATGCTGTGTCATGCAGCAGCTATAAAAAGGGATGCAGACCTTTTTTTTTAAATCAGTCTGAGGAGAAGGGCTATTTTTAGTTGCTGCATTAGGCAGGGGAAGTGTAAACAGTGGCCCATGCCCAGAGGCAGACGTGTGGATGACAAACAGCCAGTGGATTCTCTGACATATTCAGCCACAGTGAGGACTCTGGGGGTCAACCTAAAAGAATGTGGCCATAGGCATTGAGCTAAACCACCAGCATTGTTTTGGAGCTCCACTCTTTCCTCCATCCCCCTCTCGCTATCTCTCTATCCCTCGGTTTTCCACTGAAGGTAATCTTGGTCACCCTATGATTCTGAGCTATGTGCTTCAAGTCTTTCAGTCTGGGGAGGGAATGCTAAGATCCCATTCATTCAGGAAAAGAGCTTTCGCGGGGATTTTGGATAGTACTGAGCCCCCCCTTGCACACACAACCACCTACCCACCCACATACACACACAGACACACACACACACACACACACACATATAACACACCAGGTTCACCGAGGCTTGACTTCCACACTCTTGAGCTTCCCAGCATGTCAAGGGTCAGAACCCAGACCTCCTCACTGATGGATCAAACCCCCCCTGCGGCCGCCTTCCACCCTTTTACCTCTTGTTCTCTCGTTCTTTACAACTTTGGAACTTTTCAACTCTCTCACACACACAGAGAAAGAATGGACATCCAAAAATTCCTAATGAACTAAGGATGGACCAAACCAGAGTGACAAAACAGACCTAGAGATTTTTTGGGGAAATAATCTTGCCTTCCTTTATGGAAAAAAACAAATTTCACATGTAATTATGTGATTAATATGAGACCATGTGAAAAAAACCATGCATAATCACCATGTTATATCCTGACACAGCACGTGTGAATTCAAGTAAATGTGACATCATGTGAACATTAAGTGATGATGTGAAAAATAAAACCACATGCACTATATGTGTAAAAGTCACAACATAAATAAATCATGAGAAAATCACGTGGTAAATCAAACCACATGGACTGTATGTAGACAGTTTGTGAATCATAACATGAAGTGCCTAAAATCCACGTGTAAACTTCATATCTCCAAAGAAAAGTTCCTAAGCATTGATTCAGGGTGTATGAATGATCATAATTTCATCTGTGCGAGCTGCTCAAAAAAAAAACAAAACCCTGATATATGAAATTAGCAGGAGAAAATATAACTTGTAACTTTGAATTTCTCAAAGTTTAATGTCAAATGTCAAAGTCAAAGTTTAAACTCCAAATGAGTTAACCACACACTCCAAATGAGTCACAGAGGTGAATTCATTACATATATAATTGCGTATGCATCTGACAAATTTGAGGCTGGGAAATTTATAACCAGAGTCATAACATAAAACAAGTCTCCTTGAAAAATTACATACAAACTGCTCAAAAATTTTTATTTTATTTTTAAAAACGTAGCATCAGGGGTTCACTCGTTCAGCATTTGACATTACCTAAATCTAGTCAAGTAACATAAACATTCCTTAGGTTAGGAAAAACTCTGTAATATCTGGGGGGTATTTAAGTCCAGCCCAGTGGCGATGGATGGCAGAGGGGAAAATGCATCAGGGGCATGCAGTCCATCTGACCTGCCAAACCCTAATTATGCCCAATTACACCGTTAACACAAGCAGGCTGCTGTTGAAAGGTCTCTGGGTGTTAGGCCAAGCATTTCCTGCTCTGTGAATGGCTATCATCGCAGGAAATGTCACTCTCAGCCTATTGCTTCTGCTGTCTTCTGTTACCTGACGAGTTCGAGTCACACTTCCAAACACTAGCTTGGCATCTCTCCTTTTCTCTTTCTCACACTTTCTGAATACGCATACAGTACTTAAGTGGCTGCCCCACACCCACATACACACAGTACACACCATTCATTCAAGCCTCCGTCGAGTTGCATGATAGATGTATAGAGAACTCTAAGCACCACTGTGCCTCCCATGGTAACTGCAAAATATGGAAATTCTGTCTATATAAAAACAGTCAAAAGTTAAAGTATGCACTTCTTCAGCTCTCAAAAACAAACAGAAATGACAGATATACATCTGTTCCAACACCACATCTAGTTTGACCCTGTCAAATTCACGCCTTCAATGCGTTAAACCAACTGTTTGTTTTCATGGGAGCTGTCTCCTTTTCCATTCCTTCCATTGTGCTCCTGGAAAGCCGTTGATCTACTAACCTACTAATCTTTAACTGGGTGGGAAGAGTACACTTCCCAGCTTCTGTTTTCCTTACTTCTCCATGCACGTGACTGTCTTGGCCTTGCCAAAGCAGGAGGTATGGAAGGCTGAGAAAACCTGAAGAAAGAGTGTACCAACAGGTTTGCTTTCTACACCCCATAAGAAAATAAATACTCTATAATGACTGCTTATTAAAACATGAAATATGACCAAGAAGGAAAGTGTGCATTCCATGGGAAATCCATAACAAGCAAATACATGTTCTCTCATCAGAAGTGACATTACGGAGACACAGAGGAGAGATGAACTACTTATTTGCAGTATGTCAGCGATTCTACTGACAGGTTGCCATCTTCCATGAGCAAATCTCACAGTAATCTGTTAAACACTGCACGAAGGGTTAATCAGTAAGAAAATAATTTAAAATTTTTTTTAATGTAACATGTTCATATTTAACTATTTCTCAGCTGAGCAATTTGAAGTGGTCTGTAATTTTCCTCAGAGAAAGGTGAAAGGACTATTGGCCACCCTGTTAATGATAACTATACTGTTATTTATACCACAGCTCGCTGATTCTGAACCAGAAAGTCTGCATTTATATTCTATAACAGCAGCATGGACAGTAGTTCTGGCTGTAATTCAAATGATTAGGCTTATAATTCTAATACATTATTGTTTCTATAGTAACAACTCGTTCATAGGGACTTGTATGGACGACACTCTACATAACCTAAGCCTTCTAAGATTAAAAAAAAACGTTACTGAACTATGAAAAACTATATGGTGAAGGTTTCTGTAAGGAGATGTTTATTTAACATTTATGAAAGGAGTCTCCAGTATCAGTCGTTGTAACGGTCAGTCAGTTTTCCACCAAGGGAAAGTCTACACAACGGTAGAGTTTACGCTTTGCGGTTTCTCTGTAACATGACATGCTGCGTTTTTTTGTCATATTAACTTCAACAGAGAAAAAAAGAGAGGCCAGTAAGGGAATTGTTTGTAACAGCTACGGATTATAGCTGCTTTTATAGGGACTGTTTATAGCTGCTTTAATGTAAGTGACAAGAGGAACTTGTTTTGTGGATGTTCCAGAACATTAAATGTAACTATAAATGTATAAAAAAAAAATGAAGTGTTGTTCATTAACATATTAAACGTATGTTTAAAACATTGTAAAATCACTGTGGTATAAGATGAATAAAACACATCAGGATGTTCTGTTATAGGAAAATCATCTACTTCAGGGCCATATCAAACCACGCCGTCATGGATTAGTTTCCTATAACAGCACACCCTCAAGTGTCTTATTCCTTACTTGGTCGGAGCAGTCGTGACAGCAGCCAACCTCACAAGCGCCAGCTTTTATTTTTTTACGTGATTATTAGCTAGCCTGTTGGTGATAGATAACGATGCCAAGAGTCTTGACAAGGTTTATAATCCCAGTTCTGGAAGATTCCCAGCCTATCCCCGTTTTGCTTGTTTCAACTTCCAAACATACCTCACATAATCAGTGTTCTGCAGCTGGCTCAGGTGACTTAAATCAAACATGTGGACTCGCAGTGGTTCTGGATTGGGAACTCTCCCGTCTAGACAGATCTGCTCCACATTTACCCATCATTATTAAACTCCTACAGCCCATAATCCACCCCCTACAATAATCCACCCAGTTGCTCACTGAGTCAGACTCTGCACAGCTCTGTATGGGGCCTAGCAGCGGTGGGGATTGTGTTTCAGCTAGCATTAGCTGTGCCAGAATGACAGGGGTGGAAATTTCAAAAGAAACTAAAGCACTGCAACGAACACAAAAAGAAAGGGTAGTTTCAAATGCTGAGTAGAGGAATTTGGTTATTATTGGAAAAAAAAGAGGTCATTCATGCTCCTGAGCCAAGTTATGAGGAAACTGCTCTCTTGCCTCAAACAGTTGGGGGGGATTTGGGCAAGTCCTCCCTCAGCTGTTCTTCCAGGCTTGGCCTTCCATTTATCACCGAGGCATTTCCCGGGAAAAAAGGAGAGACTCACAGAAGCAACAATGACCAGTCAAGCTGTCCTACACCCTCATCACCACTAAATGCACATGAACGGTGACCTTGTGTGAAGGACCATTGCTGAGTAAGTGGACAAATCAGTAGCCCAGGCACCCAGGACAAGCACATTTCAGGTCTTCATAGTTGCCTGGTTTATTCATAGTTGCCTGGCAGGCAAGTAGGTTCGGTAACCAGAGAAGAAAATAAACCCTATTCCTTATCGACTTTTGCAAAACAAAGGTTTTCATTTAGTATGTGTTTAAACTTAACATGCTTCACGCTAGTTCCAAATCCCACCACCTGCTGCACTACACACATTGGTTGAGGTGCACGCTGGCTGACGGTAGAACAGTTTATACTAGGAGGGCAGAGGACAGGCAATATTGCTTGCGACGCGAGCACAGAACAGCGCTGCTCATAGCTGAAACATTGGTTAATAACTTGATGACTTGTTGTCAAGGAAGCTAACACGATGTGCTACATCATCAAACTTTATCAGGAGAGTATACAGACTATGGCTACACAGTCGTCTCCTTCCTGGTAAGTCATACACTTGGTGATTTCCCATAGTCTGTATTAATAGACTTGAATAGCTAACTATTTTTTCAATTTTTATAACATTTTTTTCTGCAAGTTTTCTGCAGTTACCAGGCAACCAAAACATCAGAATGGGATGCACAATGCTTATACTTACCCACTGGACTAGCTAATGAATTTAGCGTTTATCCACCCCTGCAGAGGGCCACAAGGACAAGTAAACTGCCCAACATCACTGCATACACATAACTCACAGTATAAATCAGATCAAGAGAAAACACTTTACAAGAGTTTGCCCTCAAGCTGTTCCACACGTTCTACTAATCTACTCTCTGCTGCCCAAATGTTATTGACTTAGGAAAAAATTTCGAGTCCTATGTTGGGCAAGTGAGGGACTAATGGTTATAAAAGGTAAAACAAAGTAGGTTTCTGCCATCTATCAGTTTTATGAACAACCAGAGAAGGAAATTGGCTTTTTTGAGGTTGTTTGGCCAGAAAATAATGAGCCTGTGAAAATGATTGTTATAGATGACCCCTTAGCACCGGTCTCGTATGGACCCAATTCAGCTGAACAGAGCTAGCTTCAAACAATCGGGGATAAATCAAGCTAACGTTATGAGGGGAGCAAGGTAAAAAGGAAGGAGGGAGGGAGAGAAGAAGGGAGGGAGGTTGGGATACAGGCTAATGACATCCGTTTTCGCTCAGGTGCAAAGGTGCTGGGAATACTTTCCTGAGCCGACCACAGGGGTTACAGAGTGGAGAGAGTCGTGGCCGTCTGCAGACAATTATCAGTGACAGGACTCAGCCTGCTTTCAGCACATGGGATTTGAGGTGTGTGTGCATTTTGTGTGTTGGTGAGGGAGGTGGGGCGCTAGATGGCTCTCAGACAAAACAGCAGATAGTTTCCTGGGGAGTTAGCAAGTCCTGCCAGGTGCTTTATACAAAGAGGCATAGATACAGCATACACAATGAAGTCACAAGGGGTTTGTATTGCCGATTGTTTGAAGCTAGTGCCAACACCTCGTACCGTGACCTCGGTCTCATCCATTTTTTGATGTTACAAAGTTACAAGGTAACTTCTTGTATATATCAACAACAGCATGCTGCAAAATTCTTTCAATGCTAATCTCATTACACACAATACATTTTTTGATCATAGATGCACCATTGTACCTCAAAAAGATATTGCATTTAAGTATGTTGCATTTGGGTTCCTTTGATACAAGTAACAAAATAATGCAGATTATAATTTATTGTTATTACTTTAACAGGTTTCAATGAAAGCAAAGCGCACATTCCAGGAAAGGAAAAGATGGGAAAATATGTGGAATGCATATCTTTGAAAAGATGTCAGTTTGTCCCAAGGCACTCATCAGGGTTTCTTAAATTGTTTGGGAACAGGTCAATCTATACACGATGAATGGCTTGAGATAAGGCTGGAATGTGTTTCAGGTGTCAAGCACTACAACAAAGCAGGTGTGTTCAATCCACAGCATTTAAAAGAAAACCTCACAGGTATTTTCCTGTCATGAAAAAAACATCAGATCATCTTGTTTACACAATTATAAGAATCAATTCAATTTTATTATTGTTGGTAAACAGTCGTAACTACAGACAGGGACAATATAGAGCTCGGTAATAAACAGGAGACCATATATGCAAAATACTCACATAGACAACAATGTACATAATATTGACGGCGTAATGTGCAAGTTATAAGAAAGTGTCAAATACAGTAAGGCACAGTTAGCACTGGTTTATGACTGCAACTGCTCATTGGGGGAAAAAACAGTTAGGTTTTGTTCAGATTGTCCTCAAACGTTAAGTATTAGCATAACATTCCGTATACCACAGCACTGCTGAATTCTTGAATCTGTTTCATTAGAAACAGTTGACTAATTTTCTAAAACAGGAGCTCTGACAGAAGTTCTAGCTGCAAGCTAGCTATGTTTTCAGACATGGGAAAGTCATCAGGAAAAAAAAAAAAAAAGATTCTAGTGAGGGAACTGTTTATAGCTGCTATAACGTAAGTGAGAACAGGAACTAACTTGTTTTTGTGGATGTTCCACAACATTAAGTGTAACGATACATGGATAAAATGTATTTAAATAATAAAAAAATTAACTTTTAGCAAATTGCTATAGTATAAGAGGATTATGCTGCTATTGGAAAATAATCAACTTTTGAGCGGTAACAGCATCACACCACCCCGTCGTTGATTATTTTTCTTTCACAGCACTGTTTTATTACTTATTTGTAGGGATGTTTTGCTTCCACATTTATTACACTAGGATCTGGTCACATTTGTGATCTGGACTGTGTAAAGAGCACCAACAATATGTGACGGTGAAGACTCTCTCAAACTCACATTATAGTGCAATGAACCTTTCTGGCAACATCAAGGACAATCTTAAACCATAGTCAGTGTACGTTCTGTTCATGAACATCATAAAACACCAATGGGACTAATTGTGTCTTTGATCACATGCAAAAACCTTAGCATTAAACATATCTGAACAGCTCTGCTTGGACTAGCTGCTACACAACATGTTAAAGCATAGCATGATCTACTGCATTTCGGAATATGTGACAAAAGTTGCAGCAGCCGCTGACCAGCATGAACCAGAGGCATTAAGCCCCATGAGCGCAGAGTTTTAGGGCCATCTGTGACTCCATATATCTTGTGCTTATGCAAAGACAGAGGCCCTTTGCCCTGGGACAGGAAGCTCAGGCTGCACTCGGCCCATCGCTAACACATCTCACAACAGCCTGAGTTATGTAGCGTCCCCGTCATCTGCCGAGCCTCAACAGCTGGACTGACAATTGTTGAACAGCGGAGACAGCGGTGGGGAGCACTTTGGAAGCAAGGACATCACATCGCCATGAGGTAACGTAGCATGCTAGGCCAAAGGCATTAGCATTGCAACTGTCTGGTTAGTTAAAAGCAAGTGCAGTGTCAAGACAACCTAATGCTCTTTAATCATGCACTAATATTTTAAGACGGCTTATCAATTGCTTTCTGCTTTTTATCTTATGATCGACTGCAAATTCTATAAAGGTTTCGTCACTTAGCAACATATTTCTAAACAAAACATTTCTTTTCTTTATGCAGTAAAATCTCTGTAAAGTTTCATGGAAGGTAGTGACTGCCTAAAACCTAAAAACAAGTCTGTGTTTTTTTTTTCTCGAAAGCAGTGAGGAATTGCAAGCCAAGGGAAGAGGAGAAGGAAAAAGGAGGAGGGGATGAGGAGAGGAGGGCGCTCGATACAAAGGAAAAGCCTGGGTTAAGTCATGAGCGGCAGACGACATAGGTTGGATTTTTAACAGATGAGATCACATCCTTTTGCCTGAGAGACTGAGAGTATCATCCTCGGTTGGACAGCTGAGCACACTCAGCACCACGCAGGGCAGCAGTCACTTACATACATGAAGACACCCTGCTTCATATGCATACTGTATATGAAAACATACACATACACACACACATTAGGGGTGGGTGACATAATACATGAAGACATCTTCCCAATGCACCATATTCATTACAATTTTTAGATTTGCTAAGAACGTTCCAGGAAAACAGTACGACCCCATTTAAAATAGACATGCGTTCTGAGTCCATTTCTCTGTGTGTGTGTGTGTGTGTGTGTGTGTGCGCGTGTGTGTGTGTGGGTGGGTGGGTGCACAAAGAGACAGAGCAGGAACAATGAATGTATCTCTTGTTGTGTATGTATGTATGTATGTATGTATGTATGTATGTATGTATGAGGGTATAACCTGTGAAGGTGTACCAGTTTCCCTTACTGCACAGTAACATAAGAGAGATGGGAAAAAAAATGTTAGCCAAACAGGGCAATATTGCATGATACAATTACTAATCCAAATTCAGGATCAACTATCCATTTGCTGATTGAGTATGTTGGTGGTGAAACCATTACAGTAAACCATAACATAACATTGGACAAGCATCAACATTTGCAGTCTATAAATACTACAGTCTCAAAAAATTAAGGTACTAAACTGTACTTTTTCTTGTAGCTGACATGGTAACATCAAGGGTACATCTTTTGTACCTTTTACCTGAGAAGGGGCATGTAGAGTAACTTTAATTAGCTTTTGTAGTAAAGCTTCAGTGGACCTTAACGTCCAATTATGTACCTTAAATTGTTTTTTAAATAACGGTGCCAACAACAAGGAAAAGTACAGTTTGGTACCTATTTATTTAGTGTAATATCAGACACATCTACTGAAGAGGGTCCAGTACAAAAGCAATTTCAGATAGTGGTTCTCTGACTCGAGTGACGATGATGACGACAACTTGTGATGATTCGGTGATGATTGCTTATAACCAATCAATGATCTGCCCTATTCAAGCCTGTACTCTTAGAACAAGAAAGGTGACCAAGTTCAGCACAGGTACAAAATTAATATATGGTAAGAGTGAACTGGCTGTGGAAATAACAACAAAATGTGGGATCACAGAATATTTTTTCAGGTTGAAAAGCACTTTAAGTGTGCTTACTCACAACATGGTTAAGCTAAATACAATTTAACAACAATAAAATAATAAAATGGTGTAGCGGGTCACGTTGCTGTGTCACAGCTCCAGGGTCCTTGGTTCTGTCCTGAGCTTGGGTTATTCCCTGTGTGGAGTGTGTGAATGGTGCCCTGACATAGACTGGCTTCCCATCCAGGGTGTATTCCTGCCTCTCGCCCAGTGTTCCCAGGATAGGCTCTGGAGCTCCAGACCCTGACCAAGATAAAGCGAAAGATATATGAATGAATATATAAAATACATCTGGTTGAGTTATGCAAATTAGTTAAAGTTTCATTATCCATTTCAAAGCTTTCACTACTGCACAGCGTGAGTATGGAGTTGCTGAGGCTCATGAGTTACGGAGCTGATAGTGCACAGATGGAGATATTCTCCTTTTACAGATTCAACCCCATAGAGAAATCCAAGACATAGGAGAGAAAGAGAAAGGTGAGAGATAGAAAAAAGATGGTTACAAAATGGGATAAATTCAGAGATAGAAAAAAGGAAAAAAGAAGAAAGTGATTGCACGGTGTTCCTGCGTTTCTTCAGCAAGGTTGCCCCTCTTGTTGCCCCACAACATTCTGCTCTCTCTCTCTCTCTCTCTCACTCTCTCTCACTCTCTCTCTCTCTCACTCTCTCTCTCTCTCTCTCTCTCTCCCCCACTCTAGGGGGCCCTTAGACTCCCTTGGCTGAGCAGGGAGCTTTCAGGGTACCCTGATGGATGCTAATGGCAAACTCTTTCAGATCGTTTTACAGGACTGAGCTTTGATCCACCACTGGCCTCACTATACAGAGACTGGGAACCCCCACCCTCACCACCCTATGACCCCAATCACCAACACCTGGAACAAAAGCAAGCATGGCTCTGCTGAAGGGAATTGAATAAAATATAGGGGTAGTATGCAGGAGAAAGTCAGAAAAAAGTGAGAGGGGGAGATCTAAGAATCTTGGTGCAGGCAAATAAAGGCTTGTATAAGCTAAAAGGAAAGGGAGAGGGAAAGAGAGGTCAGTTGCTGGAGGGGGATGTGGCAGATGTGTCTGCACAGTTGAGAATTTAGGAAGGAAGAACTGAGAAGGCCAGCTGAAGGAACCGCTGTCAGTAGCAGGCAGCAGCCACCCTCGTGAATGGTGTTTGAGAGCAGGACAGCTGTAGGCAGCTGATTGGCTGAGAAGCCATGTTGCTCAGACTTCCTGTGTCCAGCTGCTGTGTTCATGGCCCTGAATGACAAGAGCTAAAATTGATGGTTATGCTGGTGGTTCAGAGAAGTGTTTGGAGTGTGTTGCTATTACAGCTGGCTTCTCTAAAAAAGAAAATGGCTAAAGACTGTTTCTTTCAGTTTCTCTTATTATCTGTGTCTCCCTTTTTTTGCCATCTCCTGTGGCCCTCCCCCTCCATACTTGAGTAAGGTATGCGATTTGATACTTGCTCTCTATGGGGCATCTGACACATTCAACCAGTCCCATGCTCAGAGAGCCTTCCCTTCGCCTCTCGAGAGCAAGAAGGAAACGGACGTCTTGCAGCCGAGACAAAAGTGCACAGAAAAGCACTTCAAAGCCACGTGCAAATCACACTTTAAATTGCACACAGGTAGTGCACAGCCAAGCTGAGCAGCGTGTTCACATTACTGAAATCCTTCCTGTGAATTGGAAGAAAAAAGTCTAGGCCCTGGAGAAACACTGAAAAGAGGCCTTGTGCTGCATCTCCCCGGCTCTGGCCCTAATTCACTTTATTAGCCTCAGTGCTTTATTAGATTCCACACAGGAGGAAGACAGATTGGCAGAAACATATGTTTCTGAAATAAAAAGGATATTTCCATGGCCTATTGAAAGCAAAGTAGCTCATCTGATCAAAGTCTGTGACTTCATATTCTCTTACTCAGAGTTAGTTTCTCTTTCTTGATCATCCCTTCCCACCTCACTCCCCCTCTGTCCATTCCCTCTTCCCTCCTCCTATAACTGCCCTTTCTGGTCCAAGCTCATGATGTCATGCTCAGGGTTCTCAAAGGAAGGAAGGATGAGGGGAGATGTTTGGGCAGTTCTTTTGTGGCCATGGGTGGAAGGCCCTCCTTACGACACATCCGCCTCCGTGGCCTTACTGCAGCCTGTGCCAGGAAGCTGCTGCAGTAGACGGGTGGACAGGAAAAACTAAAGAATCATCATCACTGGAGCTCATCAGAGCTCTGAAAAACAGTTCAGGCCGGTGAGTAGCTGCTGGACGCTTGGCAAAGCACAGTGCGATCGGAAAGAAAAGAGCCGCCATTCAGACAGTGGACAGAGTGAGCCACTGTTTTACAGCCTCAGTCTGGTCCTGTTTTATCAGACTGAGGTAATTTGACAAACTGAAGTCTCTGCAGCCCACCTACAAGTGTCGCCTCAGATGAGTGAAGGTTCACAACTTAATCAAGCTGCAACTACTGTGCACAGCCATATTTGCTGTGAAGGACAGATTGAGCAATTACTAGTAACCAGAATGAGAACATAGGCCTAAGTGGAAACTACACTGAGTCATCTTTGAATGCATACAAAAAAAAAAAAACCCGGCAGTTTGGCCTCCATGTTGGGCTTTTGCAACAAAAGCGATACACCCACACGGACATGAACCATAACAAGCTTAGTGGGTCACTCAACAACCTCCAAAGCTTCCCCTGAAACGTGAGGTTAAAGATAAGTGAAGTGACAGTTAAACAGCTGGGCCTAGCACTTGCTCTATCATTTGAGTCCATCAGAGCAAAAAGTGCCAAACCTAAAAGTCAGTTGTGTATGTAAGAGCTTCCTCCAGGGTATGCTTTGTTGAGAAAGAGACAAAGAGGCCCATCACTCGCATTGTTGTTTAGTCAGGACATTTAGTGGTCTTGCTTCACTTCTGAAGAGCAGAGTGCGAAAAGGCTGGGAAAAAGGCGGTTCCTGTTTGACGAGAAGAACATCCAACAATGACGATGATGACTACAGCAGAAGCAGCAGCGGCAGGAGGACTCAGTCTTCAGGCTGGCTCGAGGCCCAGAAGCCCAGATGTGTGTCATCAGCTGGCTGAGGATGCAGCTGAAGGTAATCTTCCTGGAGGGGAACGAGGTCGGGAACACCCCGCTCACTGAAGCTCACTGCCCTCAGTCAGATGCTGTCCAACCCCTGAAGCTTCTACTCTTTCAGTTGCACTTATAAGAGGACGCATTGTGCGATGGTTGGACGCTTCATGCCGATGGAGAGGTGTGTGGATGCAAGGGAGGGAGCAGAGAGGGACAGTGAATAGGTGATGATGGCTGTGATCTTTCTTCATGAACAGCCTGCCTTGTTCAATCCTAAAGTAAATGCTGAAGTGGATGGATTTTAAAAGCTTTGGAAGAAGTTCCAAGAGAAACGTAGAACAAGATTCTCTTTCTGAAGACTACAGTTTAAGGAAAGATACAAAATATAAAGAAGACAAAAAGAAATTATGGAAATTATGGAAACATTGTTCTATGGTTCTATGGTTATGCTGGTTGATATTCATTTGGTAAGTGAATACAGTGAAAACAGTAGTCTTACTAAGTGTAAGCAGAATATTTTTACTTTCCTGATTGTAAGCATGAGTATGAGCGTTAAATATCAGAGGCTGGAGCTGATAATTACGTGAAATGAACTGCAGTTAGCATTAGCTGAAAATGCAGACCTGAAGAACTGAAATGTTTTAACCATGAACACAATGACCACAAAGCTGCTACCTGCAGTCCGTCTACAAAGACTGTCACACAAGAAAGCTCACACACACACACCACGAAACTGTTAATGACATTCTCCAATATTAGCATCCATAAATGGTCTCCCAGTTACCCCTCTGTGGTTAATACTTGGTTTTCCCTCTTATATATTATTAGGCCATGGTTTTATATGTGTGTATATATATATATATATATATATATATATATATATATACACACACACACACACACACACACACACACACTTTGTATTTCCTTCAAAATATATTTACATTACTACATTCTTAGAAGAAAATGGTACAATTGTGACTAAGGTGGTACCCTTAAGGGTATGTTTTTTCAGTTGTAACATCATTAATATATATAATTAGGGAGCTAAAACTGTACTCAGACAGTACCTTTTTTCCCCAGAGTGTATTAATGGTAATGCTGTTCTCGTGGTTTGTCACTAAAATGGAACCTAAGAGGTACACAGCTGTACTGTTTGTGACATGTGCACTTAAAAAGTATCACTCTGGTTTTTACACCATTTCAGATTTCTGACTATTATATCAAGTTTTGGTTGAGTATTTCTCTTCCACCTAACAACATTCCATTCCACTTAAATTTCAGATGACAGTCCTGATAATCAGCTGACATGGAGCTGAACTCTCAGCTGAACTCTCTCCATGTGTATTTTTAACTCTACACCTGTGGCTCATTCAGTATTCGCATGTGAAATCAGAGGAGAGCCACAGGAGGGTGTTATAGTGAAGACCTCACACAAAGCTCAGACTAATGCATTTTAAAGGCTAACAGCAGCTTTTCAATGCCTCTTGCTGCAAAATATTTTTGAGAAAATGAGTGTGAATTCATGGGTTTCTAATGACAAATAAGGTGCAAATAAAAAAAATGTAATCTAATAATAATAATAATAATAATAATAATAATATAGTCAATAATAATATGATGGTTAAATAATCAGTGGCCATTGTTTGGGTATGTATTTAGCTCTTTGTAGAAACAAGATGTCCCAATAATGTTAAAAAAATATATGAAAAATTTAAACATTGTGGTAAAACTGACTGGTCCTTGTGAACAAATGTGCTTTTTTTGGGAATTGCTAAGTGAAGTGTAAGAAAATAGGGTAAAAACAAAATAATTAAAAAAAAATTATAAAAGAGCAGAATTATTTCTTTTTGGGTGTTGAGGTTGAAGGTAATGTTAGGTGTAAGCATAATAATGCTACAGTACCATCAACAGTACACAATACACAAGTTAAAAGAAATGAAATAACCCACAAATACTCTTTTTTAATATAATACTGGTAATACAAGCAATACAAGACTGTGTGTGTGTTGGCAACTACCTGAAAATAAACACTGCAAGAGTTGCATGCTCTTGTAAAGAAGGAGGTGACAGTATTAATCTGTTTTTACATGCTTTCTGCTGACTACACACTCTCGAACAGATCCAATAAATCAAACGTGAAACTAAGCAGGAAAAAGCACATTTAGAGAAATGAGTATTTACACACTGCTGACTGAAACACACACTGATTTCAGGGTGCAGGATTTATGTGAATGCACAAAAAGCAGGTTTAAACATGTCTTAAATGAAAAACCACAATCCTGTACAAAGTTAAATAAATAAGCAATGAAAATTCTTAGCACCATATAGAAGACTAATACACTAATATATAAGTCATGACATGGAAGTAAATTAACCAGCAGCAGAAAGTGTGAAGCAAAAAAGGCAGACTTCTTTGGAGCCAGATCATTTATTTCTGGGGTATGATGTAATTTATCCCAAAATGACTAGGTCTGAGTGCAAAGCAAAACTGGAATTTGCCAGGAAGTTGGAGTTTGCTTGACTTCCTGTTCCACTGTTAGACAGCCTGGACTGAGCACATTGGAAATTGAGTCGTGGGAGGGGAACAAATGTGACCTGCCAAACTCATCGACCCTGCAAACGCCTGCATTAATAGGAGCGGCGCTTAACCGCTATAGACAGGAGAGGTCAGCATGAATTTGAATCAAACGCATCCTGGCTGAGCTGCTCGAGAAGGACCTATTGATTGAAGGGCAAATAGAGTTATAATGACTAGCTGACACAATACGTACTTAATTTTGGGAATCATTTCCTTTGATTAGTACTTTGGAGTTTCCTGGAAAAGATTTTTATCCCAAACATGATACTATCACATTAACATATGTAATGGCATCCATTTTACCATTTCCTAGTATAACTGTATAAAGCAGCTTTTCTGGAAGAGTCCAAAAAAGGAAGAAGCAAAAACTAGAAAGCAAGGCAATAAAATAACAAAGAAACAAACAAATAAGCAAGACAAGCACAGTGCAGGGATTCTGCTTACCATCAATAATTCTCTTGACCCTCCATATGCGAAGGGTGATGATGAGGCTAATGGCATCCCAGGGGCTGCTGGGTCCATTAGCAACGGTGGAGGCAACCATCGGGGCCAAAGAGAGCACGATCACAGCACCGTCAAACACCTACAGCCAACACACACACATACATACACACATATCTATAATAATGATTTCATTGACTATGCTATATCTCTCTCATAAGTATAAGAATTAGGAAAAAATGCACATTCACAATGCACATTGACCCTGAACATGTAGGGAAGTTTTATTTCTGTCTGCGTTGTAGACTCAAAATCAAGTCACAAGTAATAAGTTAAATATTCATTCATTCACCTTCAGTAACTGCTTTATCCTGGTTAGGGTCACAGTGGATATGGAGCCTACCTGGGCACACTAGGGATTGGGCAGGAATACACCCTGGATGGCATGCTCAGGGTCACATTCCCACTCATTAACATCTAGGGGCAATTTTGGGTTGCCAATTCACCTACCAGCGTATCTTTGGGAGGAAACACATGTAGCCACATGTGAAACTTCACACAGATAGTAACCCAAGCTTTGGATCAAACCCTAGAGCTTGGAGCTGTGAGGCAGCAACACTACCCACAGTGCCACCATGCAGTATAACCTTAATATATAAAATTTAATTGCAAAGAGTAGCAACAAACAATGCACCATTATGTAAATTATGCAACATCTTTGTCATGTACAGGTTTTAATGATTGTATATGTTACTGTGTTAAATTATGTTAAATGACACATTATAGGTAATAATAGTTGCCAGATCAAAGTCTTAGAGCAAAGATAATGATTAAAATATGATGATGCAGAGATTTGATTAAATTGGTGAACTCATTGAAAACTAACCTAGATTTGCCAACAAGTTGTGCTTCATGTTTGCTTCATGGAAACATATGATTAATTTTATTTTTCTCCCTAATTTGGTCATTTCCCAGTTCCCACCCACTAGCCAGCTCTCCCCTATCACACGGCAACTACCAACTACCATACATGAGCTTACAGACACCAATGATTGGCTAGTGTCGCTTTGATTGATGAGAGAGACTAATGCCATCCCTCCCACCCAGGGATCACTGAAAGTTTTGCTCTCTAGACTCCCAGCCACGGATGGCTGTAGCATTGTCAGGATTTCCCTGATGAAAGAGTGAACGCTTTTCTGTTGTTGTCTGTTTAACACTGATGATAAGATGCATAACATTGCATCTAACAGCTATGGGACGTTAACTGGCTTTTTAAAGACTGTAATTGTGAAGAGCAAAAAAGGCATTTAATTATGTAATGCTGTTAGACATGCTGAAGTATATATTCCTCCATATGGCAACCTTACACAATTTGTCATGGAACAGAAACAGAAGCTGATTGGTGAACAGTATGAAGCCTGTATGAACACAGCGCACAGCAGTGCTGCTACAACACAGCTGTGACATTGAGAGCGTGACACTGCAGCAGAAAGAGAGAAAGTCTCCTCCCTCATTACCTCTCTCTCTATATATCTTTCTCTCTGTCTCCCTTCCCTATATTAATGGGTCTCTGAGGAGCTTACCTCAACTTTGTTCTCTATGTAATCCCATATCCCCAGCACCACAATCCTGAAGACAGTCTGAGGGGGAGAGACAGAGAGAGAGAATGAAGGAGGGCAAACAGGGAAAAGTCACAGAGAAACAACAAACAGTAACAGATTCACTGAAAGAAAAGTGTTCACAATTTTGAGCAGGCAGCACATTCACATGCATCTTATAAAGAAGTGCTTGGTCTAAAGCAGAAAGTATGCATACAATGTAGAGGAGAATCCATAAAGAAAAGAGACAGACAAATGCACGCTTCCAGCCCAGTCAATACAGAAGAGCTAGATAATTAGATTGTGGAAGAATTTCTAATGGAATAGCATAATACTAAATTAAAAATTAGGATTAGGAGCCGCAGCAGAGGCTAGTCCACAGCAGAAGTTATTCAAATCACCGCTGCTTGCACATATTGAATGAGTCCTAGGAATATTAACACCTCAGCAAAACATAATTCCGACTTATAATGCGATTTTCTTTCATCTCATTGCAAAATTCTGTTCATAAATAATCAATGACGTATACTTAAAAATTAGCAGGAATTCATTTAAAACTGTCTGTAGGGTTCTGAAGGCTAAAAAGCCTCAATTTCAATTGAACAATTTAGCAAGCCGTTTCTGCACATGCATCCACACACAAACACACACACACAGACACACACACACACAGACACAGACAAACCTCAGTGAAGAAAATGGAGAGAATGACCAGGCTGATCCAGTGAATAATGCCAGCAAACTGGGATGCATTGGTAACTGAGGATATAATACACAGACAACAGAATGCACTTAATCAGAATATCACAGAATACCATCAAGAAGTTATAACTGCTCAAATACAATTCAGTTACGTACAGGTACATGTAGCATACAGGTTTGACAATGTCATTATCACTAATTCATTGCATCACATGACGACACAGTAATTAATGAATGAAGTTCACATGAACACTGTTTCCGCATACTAATGACCTTAAATAAACACTTGTAGGGTAGAAGGAAATTCCCACACATAGCTACCTCCTATTCAGATGACATGAAAGGCTTTGGTTTCCATTAAGACAGCCGTCTGAATTGAAAGCATGTCAGGTATTTATGCTATTCAGATACACCCATCCACTCCCACAGGGCTCACTCTCAGCGACTTACCCCTGTCTGCTTGTCTGTTTATCAGCCCAGTTATGGATAATCACTGTGCTGCATTCAGCTGTCTCCCTTCTGCTTTACCTTTTCTTCATGCACCACCTCCTAGCCCATCTGTCTTTGTTTATCTCATTCGCTGATCTATCCATCAGTCCATTCAACTCCCTCCAGCCGTTATTCCAGGCGGCTACGCTGATGTCCCTCCATCTACTCCTCTCTTAATCTCTAGCTCTGCATTTGTCTTCCTCTCAGTTGCTCCTCCTCAATCTGTCTAACAGGACTTTTAAAAGGCCAGACAGGAGGCGAAGATAGAGGCTGACTTATGGTTGCTGTCATCTTTGCTATAGCCGTGTGCTGTGCTGTAGGCTATATGCTGGTGATTGGACCACTTGTAATGAAGAAGAACATGTATCTAGTGTCACATCATGTAGATTAGCTCGGCTCACCGTGACATGGGGGAATAATGCTACATGGGCAAACACTTGGGCTGCATTTTCCAAGGCCTACACTAAGTCATCAATGACAGGAAAGTTTGTGATTTATAGGAGATACAGGAATTGTGGGTATTCGTGGCAATCAGATAATACCGGGGCAGCAAAGATTAAATTTTTGCCACAGCTGTTCATTAAAGGAACTGTGATTAAGGTTAATTAAGGCATTGCTGCTAATTAATACATAAACTGTGTCTTATTTCTTTTGACAGATATCCCTTTTTTTTTTACTTGCTCTGTCGTATGTGTTTAATTATTTTTGTAGCATCCAAATTGCTTGCATTTGCATTCTCAAGCATTCACATATTTTTTTGTTTTATATATAACAATTTGTGGAGTAATGTCTTATTGAAAGGACTGACTTTTCAAAAATGAAGTGATATTTCATTACCTTGTAGTAAATTAATAGATACTGTTCAATTTTCAAAAACATTCAATTTTTTTTTTTTATTTTATTTTTTTTACATTTTTCCAAGAGCACAAAAAGATAATGAAGAATTAGGTGGTAATGTTACTCACTGCACCACTGTGCTGCCCATTAATTAATAAATGCATTATTATTATTATTATTATTATTATTATTATTAAAAGTGTTTTTTGCAGGACATTTCAGTACATCACTAGTGTGAACATCTTGATTATAAAACATAAATAACATGGCCCAAAAACATAAAAAGATAAAAATAGATAATTACAGTTATTTTTTTTACTACTCCATCAATCCATCAATCAATCATCAATTATTATTATTATTATTATTATTATTATTATTATTATTATTATTATTATTATTATTATTATAAAAGGTTTTACTTTACTTACTTTTTTTTTTGCTTTGGGCCAAGAATTTTCATTTCTGTACATCATGACTGTGAGCAACTTCTTAAACTTGCAGTAAAAATAACATAACATTGTTATTATTGTTATGTTATGTTATTGAATCTTACTGGACAATGAATTGCTATCTGAGAAAAATGAATTCAATAACTAGTCAGAATATGTATGTATGTCAGAATAAATGATGCTCACCCTAGAGAATTTCTTTGCTTAGACCAACACCTTAGTAGTGTTTTATTTACAAAGATTTCTAAGACTGTCTGTATACTCTGGGGCTGCATCTCTGTCCTTTTGTAGGTCTGCCTGGGTGATCCAGTACTTACACTGCAGCAGCCGAGTGTCGATGAGCAGCTCCAGAGTCAGCAGCACCACCACCAGAATAACACACGCCACCAGCAAACAGTTAAAACCTGCACTCAGCAAACACACCTGCCAAAAAGCTGCCCTCCTCCCACAACATGGCTTCAGCCAGTTAGACCTGAGAGACAGAAAAGAACGAGAGAGAGAGAGAGAGAGAGAGAGCATGTGTAAAGTAACTCATCACATCTCCTTTAATCTATGCAGATTATTACATTGTAATCTTACAGAATCTTATTTTAATTTACATGCAAATGATGTGAGGGCAAAGGGGGCAAATGGTGTGCAGAAATGAACTACGGTATACATTTCTGTTCACTCTACCTGTAGGAGACATCCTTCTATGCATGTAAAATCACATATCCCTACATACAATCAAGTGCAAACAATCTGCAATCCCTTAGGACAAAAATGAAGTCTGAAAAATGTAATTTACAGCAAATTCTAAGATATTTAGTGTGTGAGGTTTAGCAGATGTTTCTCCAGAATTACAAGTAACATGGTAATAATGGAAACTACTCATTTAGGCCCTTCTCCCACCTCTTTCATTTCCTCTTATTTACATGTTTTTTGATTGTTGTCACTAAGGGGGATACAAACTTTTACACCCAACTGCATACAGAATATACAAATATATAAATATGGACATATACAAAAATTTACTAAAGTATATTCCTGTTAAGTTCCATAATAGTGTACATTTTTTCACTCATACAAAAAAAAAAAAAAAACTTGCAATCACTATGATATTTCTTATGGCACAGATGCAATTTCTTCTGTAATAAATGAGAATAAGCATACCCTCTTCTGGACTGGCTCTAATTGGTTCCTTCCTCATTTATCTGTAGTACTCATACATTGTCATATTTTTTGTGGGACCTTGTGCTGAATGGGGTTCTGTATGATTAATCACTTATGCAGTTGTCGTCTCTCTCTCTCCCACCCTCCTTTCCTCCTGCCTATAAAGACTGGCTAATTGAATTGCCCCGTTCATGGCCTTTTTCACTCCTATGCTCTCTGTATTCCTGTCACTCTCCTGTTTCCTCATCCTCTCTCACTCTCACTGTTTCTCTCTCTCTCTCCTCTTCCTACCGTCTGCTGCTGTATGGCTGCCATCAACAATCTCTGTTTTGGCACATTTAACGGAAACATGGGGATATTCATTATCAAGCACATATGTTATTATCTGCATTTCCTGATCACAAGAACAATCTAGAGAATCTATTTTTCTGCAATATGGCCAGACGAGAAAAAAAAATCTGCATCCAGGAGCTTTCTGGAATCCATCCAATTTTGATGTCTCTTTTTCGATTAAACACTGACTGTGTCTAATATAACATTTCATATGGAGAACAACCATTTGCGTAGTATGTTCCAGTGTGAGCTCCAAGCTTGTACCATACAAGCTGTCCCTTTCCATGGGAGCGGATCCTGAGCTTGGCAGGATCGGACTGGCCCATTCGTGGAGCCTGTCTAACCTCACCCTGTGTCCCTGTCTGCACACACACACACACACACCCATGCACACACACACACACACACCATCTGGAAGCCACAGAATCCAACCCTCAGAAGAAGCCAAAAAAGATGATTGCTTAACAGCATGACTTTGCCTACATTTGATTAGCCAGACAATGCTTACATACTTCATTCTTTGCCCTTGTGCTGTGCAAGCGAGAAGGACAGAGGAGACAGAGGAGCGGACTGGACGGCTCAGAGGCGATGCCTGATTATAGCACCTTAGCACTTTGCAGTGCTTTGCTCTCCCCAAAGTGCACACTCCAAATCCCTCGATAGTCTGCAGGTTGTTCTCTGATCGGCTGATTCTGCACTGATTCAGTAATTTTTAAAGTACAGCTGGGGATCCACAGTATTGCTCCACTTTGCCTGATCTGAGTAGCAGTTTTGCTTAACAAGGATAAGAATAAAAGCTGATCACCAAGCCTGTCCTAAATCTAATGCTTCCAATCTCCCCTTGTCTCTCCAGTTTGGCTTTGTGACTTGGAAACTGAGTTGGGATTTATGGCAAAATAAAGGATAATAGAAGAGTAAATGTCAGTGATGAGCATCAGAGAGCAGATTTAGCCAGAGACCACAGTACCTCAGGAGGATCCCAACAGCGCGGCAACACAAAGACGACTGATGGAACTTCAAATAATGTCAAACAGCTTAAACATAGCTGTGGGCCTCAGGACTGAACAGAATAAAGCCTGAAGACAGCAGCAGCTCATGATCATAGATTTTGGTACGGCAGGACTTTCAGGTTTCAGCAAAATTTCCAGCCCATCTATCTACCATCTCAAAAACCACACAAAAGACCTGAAACTATCCCAAAAAAATCATTGTGGTGCACACGCATTTCTTATGCACGGACATTACCCTCACCATAATCCTCCTTTCCCTCTCACAAACTTTATAATATATATCTTATTATATATAATTAATCTGTAATATGTCTTACAGGAGAAATCTGCAGTATGTCTTACAGGACATCATCACAGACATACTGTTGGCTCCTACACTCTGCCTGTGTTTGTGGAAATATATTAGATTTAATTTCGTTTATTTGCTGTAAAACAAAATCTTATATGTTTCTATACTTGGCTAGAAACTTCACGGACGGATGGACAGGGTGGGGGTGGGGGTGTTAAAAGCACGAACATGTGGAGACAGAAATGACGTGCCGTTGTGTAAATAAGATAAATAACATAAGGCTATTTAGTTTGTTTAATAAACGAACAAGGTATACACCTGTACTATAGGAAAGGTAACCTTAAATGACTTCTGTTGTGATTTGGCGCTATATAGAAAATAAAATTAAATCACAGGTTTCTGTTTCACATAGTTGAATTCTGAAACTGCAGATCCCTGAGGTGACATGAGGAAAACTCAAGAGGGAACCTTCTTCTGGGTGACACCAGATAGTGGAATTATAAATCAATACTTTTCTACAACTGTAAACTATAAAATCAGCAATAAGTGTTTTGAATGGATGCTCACTATGAGCACATGAGTGAGTAAGTGTCCTGGGAGGACCACAGTCTTTATGATTACAGCAGCAGGTACAAATGTACAGTTTCTAGGTGAGATTATCCACTGAATCAAGGGTGAGTCTTGGGCATAAACTTTGGGAAGTGCAAATCTTTAGGTTATCCATGTAGGACTATCCACAGGAGCAGAAGGTGAATCACAAGTGCAGAAGTTCCAAACAGGAGTAGTGCATCAGGATGAATCAGGCAGGTCCAGAGGACGAGAGGAGTCACAGCAGTAAAAATGTGTCAGGATCAGATCAGGCAGTAGGAGCGCATATACAGTTACTTGAGTGTGACTTCACGCCACATATAGAGAAGGCATTTTTTTCTGTTCAACAGTCTACAACATGCCTTTCCTTGTGAAACTTGAAAAAGGAAGCAATGTTACAAAGTAAACCAGTTATTCGCTGGATTGATTTCACACATAACCCCAGATCTCCATTTCCAAGTGAAACAAAGATCTTAGGAAATTGTTTTTATACATATATATATATATATATATATATATATATATATATATATATACATATATATATATATATATATATATTTCACACCTGACAAAACAGACTGAAATCTCAGTGCCAACGATCTCATGCGAGAAACAAGAACAATGCAGAAGAAATGTCATCCAAGACATGTGAGAGATGCCAGTTCACAGTGTCACCATCTCTGATGCAAACACCTGTTACAAAGACAAATATGCAGCCCTACCCACAGAAAAATAATTATCACTTATGTCATGTCTTAAGGAGTAAGATGGTTTCTACTTTTGACTCAAGTGGGCCAATGAAACCTCTGGTATGACAATGGGAATGATTTATAGGCATCATTTTACAACTTCTTGTGAGCATAAGACTCTGTTAAAGCTTTCTTGTAACTGTGATCTAATATGGGAAAGGTGTGTGTGCGTATGTGTGTGTGTTTGTGTGTGTGTGTGAGAGAGAGAGAGAGGGAGAGAGAGATGTGATGTGTACAGAGCCATAGACAGGCTATGAAAGGATTTTTTCCTTAATTTGTGCACACAATGTGAGCACAATTTAGTTTAGTGTGGCCATGTGAAAAAAAAATTGAGGCTGCAATATTGTTACATGTGCACAATTTACTTTATTCACGCTTTCAATCTTGTTTTGAGCTCATTGAATTTATTGTAAATCATTTGCACGGGAATGGCAGATTGCACAGCTATAGATGGATGTACACAAAATACTCAGCAGGATCTGTTAAATGTAGAGGAGTGCACAAATTAACCAAAAACATAGGCACAATTTTATTCATTTCAGAACTCTAAATACAAAAATTGAGAACCTTAAAAAAGTAAACCACGCACACGCACCATTACAATTTTAACCTTTATGTAGTATCCCATTGTCAGGTTAAACTAAATCATGTGCACAATTTAGTACATCTTTCACACAAAATAAAAAGCTGCTTTTCTTGGCCTGTCCAGGGTTTTACAGAGGTGAGAGGCATTATGGGCTGCAGGACATGTTTACTGTCTAATTCTGACAGGAATACTGTGGTATTGGATTCACTGTCCAAGGTGACCTCGAAGCTAAAACAGGAGTCCAGGAGCCACACCTGGGCTCACTGTCTCGGTCACCTACTGCACTGGTGTAAATCAAACCGACACTAAATTAGAACATTTGAGAGACACCTTAGGACAGTGAATGGAAACTCACATACAGTCGTGACTGAATTCACAGCCATATTCCATACGTGACCTGACTTATTTAAGAAACATGAACTACTTGTATACATGAACTACTCATATATGGCCCCAAATAACATTGGCATTAGACTATTTTATTAGACTAATATAATACCAGGCTTTTAAGAAGTTCACATGTGAAAAAGTTATTTTTAACAGATGCTCCTTTATTATCACAAGTAACAAAAATGATCAAAAACCTCAAAAAGATATTAATAGTGAGACAATCAAAATAATATTTCTGAATGTGATATAACTGTGTAATTTCCCCCCCCTGGTCTCCTGCAGTTTGTTTTGGATATCTGTGAACCTCTCTGGCAGTTTATTCCCCTGTTATTTCTTCAACGTTTTGGCTGTATCTTTGCATCTGTGCTTCTTCCTTTTCTGAATGATTTTTTTTTTCCACTGTTGGTATCCATAAATACTACATATCTTTTTTAAATGCTTCTCCAGCTCTGTAAAAGGTCAATATTTTTTAGTTTTATTGACCGCATTAACTCTTAGGCACTCACAGGAAACTGCTTTTCAACAAGCTCAAACTCAAAATGAGAGTTTGAACTTGTTTGAACATTCAACGTGTTGACTGCTTTAAGTCATTAGTCTTCTTTAACGAGGGGCATTCAAAAAAAAAGTCAAGCATGTCATTGGGAAAGCAAACATTTGAGCTTGGTAATAAAGATAAACCTTTATTGATAAAAAAATGACAGGAATGAAAATGGATTTATCTGAAAAAGCAATGAATGACCAAACAGGGAGAGAGACGGTCATGTACTATAGGAGTCAGGATTAAAGTAAGTGTCTGAATGTATACGGTTTAATAATTCATTTTAACCAGTACCCTCCAGCAATACTGAAAGAATTAAATTTAATAAAAGCATTGAAAAAAAGTGGGTGATGGATTGAGGAGAGATAGAAACTTCATTTCACACAAACGGCCTTAATGGGCTGCTACAGTATTTATGGGGAGATGAGACTCTGATTAGGGCAGAAGAGAAGAAGAGAAAGAAGAAGAGCAGGAGTCTTGGCAGATCACACTGATGTGGGAATGCCAGGTTTTTCTGCCACTTAGATCACTGCTCTGATTTGAGGGGCTGATGTATAAGCCTACATCATGTGAAGTTATCAGGCCTCAGACATCACAGATGACTCAAGTGAGGAAGGGTGACACAGTTTTATAGCAACATGAGGATACAAGTGGACTTTGTTGTAGAAATGGGACACTGAAAGTTAAATGTGGCTGGTGACCCTGAATCAGAATCTGTGTGACGTATAAGCAACTGGGGTGAAGGTCTGAAGGGACTAAAAGACTCATAATGTTGCACTATAAACAGAATCAATGGACAGAGCATAAAACCACTGAATATCAGACAATGTGCATTGCGCACAGACATTAGGCAGTATGTTGCATAAGCGTGAAAAAATTAGAAACACATTATTTTCTAGTCACATATCTTCTGACACACCCACCAGGCTTCCACACCACAATCACCATAATAACCCACAATAAGCTTATTTATCGTATACAGTACACACATACTTAACTCCCACCATCCTCAATGCAACCTCTCAATTGCTAAGCCTCCTTTTGCTCTGATTTTCTTGCTCTTTTTTACAGTCATTCTCCTCACATTGTTGTTGTTTTTTAACAGTTATTATAGACGTCGGCCTGATAGGAGGAAATGACTGGGTTATAATGGACAGGTTTCTAAAAATCAGCATCGTCAGCAGATCCCCTGATTTGTTAGAGGAAGATTAAATGTCTGCCGAGTCAGAGGCAATCAGAGGAGGCTGGAAGCTAGGTCAATAGCAGACAGATGTAATGTGTTACCAAAATGCCCATCACTTATATTCCTCTATGGATCAGGGAAAAGAAATGCAAGTGAATTTGCTTGGTGCCATCATGCCGACAAAGATGAAGATTCCACTGATTGAGTGGTAACTGAGGACTCTCAGGGCCAAATTTGTAGACAAGTAATTTGCACATAACACATTACATAAAACACTGGTAACAAATAAAAACAAGCACGAGTAGTGCCTCAATGTTCCATTTGCAAAAATGTATAGCCTGGAGATTAAAACTGAGTCTGATCATTCTATCACCTGATGAGAAAATAAGCTCTTTATATAGTAAGCAAAAAAGCAATAAAGAAGGAAAAATGATCCTGTCAGGTGTCTATGTATTTTATTCTTTTTCTCATGGCAATATATTGTAATCATAAATGTGTTAAGGCTTAAGGTAAACTAACATTATTTAGTTATTTACTTAGTTAATTACTACTCATTTATTGGTTGATTCATTTGTTAATTCATTCATAATAGTTATGTAATTGTTTAAATAATGAAAAATTCATGCTGGATGGGATGCCAGTACATCGCAGGGCACCATGCACATGCTCATTCACACACTCATTCACACCTACTGGCAATTTAGCATAACCGGTCTATCTACAAGCATGTTTTTGGTAGGTGGAAGGAAACCTAGAAGAAACCCACACAAACATGGGGAGAACATGGGAGAATTTCACACACAGTCATTAACCTGAGCTCAAGATCACCCCAGGGATCCTTGAGCTGTGAGGCAGCAAAACTACTCACCGTTAATTAGTTTAGTTAATTAATAACTTACTTAACATTAACAAACTACAAACTTCAGCATGAATACACTGTATAAATCAGATAAAAAAAATCACATTAATCAAATTTAAATAATCAGAGTTTGTATTAACTGATTTTTTTTTTTTCAAATAATGAACCAAATTAGCCAAATAATGAACTTGGATTATGTTGTTTCATTCCATCCATGATTAAAACCAAGTCCACCACAGTCAATATGAACTGATGTCATCTGTTTGTGGCGGTTAATTGGCAAAATTGATAAGTGGGCCTGTTGGTTTCCATATTTACACCCACTGAACTGATTATCAACAATGGACGCTGTCCATCACAGGGCAACATGCACACACACACACACACACACACATATTTTTTCACAGTTTTTGGAAGGTGGGCAGAAACTGGAGACCCCGGAGGAAACCCACGTGGACATAAGAATCTCCATACAGACAGTAACAATGAGCTCAGGATTGAATTGTGGACTCTGGAGCTGCAGCAATGCTACCTACTGCACCAGTGTTCCACCATTTTGCTGACATGTTGTGATTAATTTTTATTCCTGACTGCAATAAACATCAGTTGATACAGCTGTATTTATTTAACAAATATGGATTAATACAGGTGTTAACTCTGTTACTCTGTTTGCATGACTTTTGGTTTATTAACCCTTGTGTGGTCTTAACATTATGTCTACTCCCTTTGTCCTAAGGGTCAAAAATGACCTGCCTTCAATAACCTCATAAAATAAAGTGGCTTCATTGAATTTTAAACCCCAAATCTATTTTTCATGAAGAAACAATCTGTCATTGATCAGAAACTTTGTGAATATCTGGGTTTTTCCTCTTCACAGTGCAGAAAGACTGCATTTAAGCAGTAGGCACCACTCTTTTTTTTCGGCTGGTAAACACAGTGGCGGGTCATTTTTGACCCCTAAGACAACACAAGGGCTAATGCTGAAGCTCATGGTTTGTTAATGATAAATAATGCAGTAAATAATATTAGTTTAGTGTACCTTAAGGTAACGTGTTAATAGACTACAAGATTTACACATGGAAGCAGCAGAATGAGCTGTCGGAGATAACAATAATAATGGGCAGTCGTGGCCTAATGGTTAGAGACTTGTAACCCGAAGGTCGTGGGTTTGAGTGTCAGGTCCAGCAGGGATTGTAAGTGGGGGGAGTGAATGACCAGCGCTCTCCTCCACCCTCAATACCACGACTGAGGTGAGACCCTTGAGCAAGGCACCGAACCCCCAACTGCTCCCCGGGCACCGCAGCTAAAAAGGCTGCTCACTGCTCCGGGTGTGTTTTCACAGTGTGCGCGCATGTGTGTGTGTGTTCACTACTGTGTGTGTGCACTAGGATGGGTTAAATGCAGAGCACAAATTCCGAGTATGGCCTACCATACTTGATCACAAGTCACTTCACTTTCACTTTCAAACTTTTTAACTATGAGATCTCAGTTTTGCACACAGTCTTAACTTTTCTCTCTTCCAAAACAGTAAACAGGTAATCAGTAATCAGACCTAAATTATTAACATTATTACTGCTGATTGGAAAAAATCAGTCTCACCAGACATATGAAAAATGAACCTGGCCATGCCGCAATAGTTTCATCAACAGCAACAGTTCACAGTCGATCATTGCTCTGGCAAACCTAATAAGTCTCCCAACAGCTTGATAAAGATCTTTTTTTTTTTTTTTTTTAAAGAAATTTTCTGCCCCTTAAAAATGATGAGAGATATATAAGGTATATCTGCCATAATAACCATTTATTAAGTACAACCAATTCTTTTAAATTATTTTTTTTCATGCTCTGAAAACAACATGGCCTTATGGTTTCATCATATTAGAAAGCCTGACTAATTCACACTGTCTGTCTGACCCCAGTAGTAATGGAAAGAAAATGACAGACTAGAGTAGTGCTGCTCAATTCAAGTTCTGTGGATCTCTATGACTGACTGGTCAGCTAATTATCAATTCCTTTATGAGCCCTATTCAGGGCTGTTAGAGGACAGGAAAAACACTAAAATGTACAGTGCAAGAGATCCCCAGCACTGGAAACTTATTACTTTTTTAAAAAAATATATATTTATATTCATTCAGTCATTCATTTTCTGTAGGTGTTTTATCCAGGTCAGGGTCACGGTGGATCATTAGCCAATCCTGGTGACACTAGGGGTAAGACGGGAGAATTCACCCCGGTTGGGGAACTCATGCAAACATGGGGAGAACATGCAAAACTCAGCACAGACAGAAATTTGAGCAAACCAGGGACCCTGGATCTGCAATGCTACTCACTGCATGATCATGCTGCCCCTATTTTTTTTTTTAAATATGTTTTGCATACAATTTTCCATTAATAAATAATTATCATGCACAGGCTACAATATTTATTTTAATCTTCAAATGTCACTGCAGTGTTTTCACAGTGTTTTATATTTGCACACTTTTAAATGTATTGTTTACCAGTTTACTCTTGCTCATGCAAATCTGCATTACTTTGAGCTAAGAGGTATTTGCACATAGGTACATATGCATATCTGCACAGATCTCTTTATCTGTACTTATCTGTATAAATTTGCACAGCTGTCTCTACATTCTCTCTTACATTCTTTGTATCAAGCTTAATTATTTTATTCCTATATTGTACTCATGTTGCTTAGCATTATTCGTATGCTGCTGGAACACTTAAATTTCCTTTCTGGTGTCAATAAAGTGATATCTCATTTCCTAATATAATCTACTGTAGATTGAAAAGACAGAGCCATTTTATTTTGCACCTTGAAGATTATTAATGAACATTGTTATTTTATGTACACTGAACATAACCACAAAAAATCATTATTAATAATTTAAAAACCTCTTTAAATGGTCATTCATGTGTACTGTGATAAGAACATGGAACAGAGAGGTCTAATGAGCAAAGTCTGATGGGCAATGTGTATCCACCAACTGCACATGTTAAGTTCTGCTTAAACAAGTTTCCTGAACCTAAATTTTAAAAAAAAAGCTGATGTCAGGTAAAAAAGAACAAGGATAATGGCCACTAGCTTGCTTTAGTGCATAATTTCAAAGTTATGTGACAAGGCAAGAAAAGAGAAACAATGATAAATGTGGTGTTCATCCCGGTGTCATAACCCACTTACAAACCTCAACAGTTCAGCAGGCATGGCACAGAAAGAGACAGAAATCTGACTAAGGACTAAGCAATACACAGTACTGTGCAAAAGTCTTAGGCGCCCTATTTTTTTTTGGTACAAACTTTTTATAGATTTTTATTTTATGACTACATTATCAAGTGAGTACAAAAAACATTTTAGATTTCTGAACATTAGTTTTCAAGCACAAATTAAAAGTTACAGAAAAATGTTTGTATGTCAGTAAAGAAAGCAGCAGATTACATAAGAGACACTTTTCAGACAAAAAAACATAATGAAGGCTGCTGGGTTTTGCTGCAAAAATAAGAAGCGAGTCGACAGTCAAAGTCTCCAGAAGAACTGTGGCTGCTTCTGCAAGATGCTCAGTAACACTTACAGCTCATTTCCTTATACAACTGCACACATTGTACCTGAGACTACTAATTTTTTTTAAGCAAAGGATCATCACACTAAATATTGACTCTGTTTCCTTTATTACTGTTTATTGCTCTTTATAATATTTTTTAACACAGAAACATTTAATTTCATTAATTCTGAAGGTATCTTTGCATGTGCCTAAGCCTTTTGCACAGTACTATATATGCTGATTCTGCTTCTGCTGCTGCTATCACAGCTAATCAATTTTACGTTTGAGAGGTTCTTTATTAGACATGCCACTGCACACCATTACTCTCGCAAATTTATCACAGAAATGTGAAACCAGTGAAGAGTATTTATCCCTTAATTCCTTAAACCACCATAAATAATGGGTCAGTGAGAGAAATCCTCAGTGATTTGTGAAATAAAAATTGTTGCTCTCACAATGCAATCCTGACAGAAGATTGTTCACATTTTACAGCCATAGATCATCTGAGTCAAAGGTGAACAGGTAAAGAGTAGTCAGTGTGTAACAGTAGTTGCTCTAAGCAAGCCTTTCAGGTTCTTTATGCAGTAAATGAGATTGCCCCATCCTGATCTTCATACCTGAAACTAACCAAACACAGAAAGCAAACAGCCTTCATACACTATCTTTTCTACTTTATCACAGAAAACTCTTTACAGGCACTAAACCACTCAGAGTAGTAACAAAAAAAAAACAAAAAAAAAAAGCTGAGAATTCAGGGCTGCTATTTCTGAGGGAAATTGGCTTTTAATGCACAGAAAATGGAAATAGATCTAGCCTGCATCTGCCTAGCAGTCAACCAGATGTTTTCAATTAAGTGTAAGTTTCCAGGACATTTCGCCCTTTCAGCTGGAAAAGCAAACTCCATGAATAATAACAAACCCTCACCTACCCCAAAATGTCACCCATATTGAGCAGTCATGTGAGGCACTGGTCCTGAATGAAATCAAAGCAGCCTGCAATATTTACCATGATAAACAAATGGCATGTGCTTGATAAATAAGTACTCATGCTAGAGCAGAATGTGGGAAATAACAGGATTAACAAAATTATTACCATTGTAAAGTAGTGCTGGCCAGTAAGTGATCTTTAATATTTAAGTAATAGTAGCACTGGGCTGTGGCCAATCTAAGCTAAAAAACAAACCTCAAATGTCCTGCATTTGGATTGAGAGTGTTGGAGTTTCACTAACTTGTGCCCAGTTCAGATATGTCCCCTATAACAACTTTGGAGGGAAAAAAGATTTTGATTATGGAACAGCTGAAAGGTCAGCTCATGCTAATTAAAATAAACCTGGGCATTGGATCACCAGGACAGAGCCACTCCCTACTAATGTGACAACTTTTGTTGCAGGGTTGCTATAGATCCATACAGGTTAACCTACAGCGTTCCAAAAACTATTAAAAATGTTTGTAACATTTAGATTCCAACCAGCAAGAGTCAAGATGTAATGTTTCTAAAATTAGAGTTAAAATTAGATTCAACATAATAATCTAAGCAAAAGGATCGAAAGTACTTTTATTGTGTAACATGCACAAGTCTTTGAGAAAATTTAATTTTCAAAAAAGTAGTACTACTAGATGCAAAGCCAGACTTCTAACTATCACTTGAGATTTTGGAACTGCCTACATTCACAAGAAGAGGCCATTTGACTGATCAATCACAGACTTAACCAATCTGTCAGCAAAAAGTAAGTGTATGTAACATACTTTCCACTAACTGTGTCAAACATAACTGTTAAATAAGTTTACAGAATGGAATTCCATACATTTTTTAATCCAGTGAGTATATCCTATTTGAAACTCATGCATAGAAAATGCATATACATGGAAATTCGGGTGGCCAATCCTGCTAGATTCTGATGCTTGTAGTACTAGCTGCTTTGTACTAGCTGTACAAAGGGACAAGCGTATGAGGCTAAGACTGGTCTACTAAATTAAAAAAGATGAAGGTGTTGAGCTATTAATATACAGTCCCCTCTGAAAGTATTGGAAGGAAAGGGCCAGTTCTATTGTTGTATTTGCTATACACAGAAGACATTTGGGTTTGAGATCAAAAGATGAATATGAGACGATAGATCAGAATTTCAGCTTTCATTTCTTGATACATTTACAGCTTTCATTTCCTGATAGATTTACATTGAGATGTGTTAAACAACTTACAACAAGACCACGCAATTTTTAGGTGAACAAAAGTATTGGAACAGATAGTCTTAAAGTAAATGAAAGTAAATATTGTTTAATATTTAGTTGTATATCCCGTGCTTCTAACAGCTGCATCAAGCCTGTGACCCACTGACATCACCAAACTGTTGCATTCTTCTTTTGTGAAGCTTTTCCGGGCTTGTACCACAAGGTTTCTCCCTACAGTCTCCTCTTCAGGAGGTGAAATGTATGCTCAATTGGGTTAAGGTCTGGTGATTGACTTGGTCAGTCTAAACCTTTCCACTTTTTTCCCCATGAAGTCCTTTGTTGTGTTGGCAGTGTGTTTTGGGTCATTGTCTTGCTGCATGATGAAGTTCCTCCCAATTAGATTGGATGCATTTATCTGTATATTGGAAGACAGAATGTTTCTGTAGACTTCTGAATGCATTCTGCTCCCATCATGAGTTACATCATCCATAAAGATTAGTGAGCCTGTTCCAGAAGCAGCCATGCAAGCCCAAGCTGTGATACTACCTCCACCGTGCTTGACTGATGAGCTCATATGTTTTGGATCATGAGCAGATCCTTTCTTTCTCCACACTTTGGCATTTGCATCAGTTTGGTAGAGGTTAATCTTGGTTCCAGAACTTTTGTGGCTCATCTCTGTATTTCTTTGCAAATTCATATCTGGACTTCTGATTCTTACTGCTGATGACTGGTTTATATCTTGTGGTATATTTCTGCTCTCAAAGTCTTCTTTGAATGGTGAATTGTGATACCTGGCTGACCTGTACGATGTCCCTCTTTTCTCAGCTTCAAAAAGGCTTGCTTTTCTCCCATAGTCAGCTCTCTGGTACTCATGTTGGTTTATCCTTCTTCAGTCTTCACAGGTGAAATCCAGGACTCAAACCAAGAGTAGACATTCAGAACTATTAATTGTTCAAACAATCAATCTAACAGGGCACACCTGGGCAACAAGAAACACCTGTCAGTCACAAGTTAGAATATTTTTGATCACTTGAAAAATGGGTGGGTTCAAACAAAAGGTGTAAATATCAGGAAATAAAAGCTGAAATTCTGATCTATCATCTCATATTCATCTTTTGATCTCAAACCCAAATGTCTTCCTGTGTACAGCAAAAACAAAGGAATTTCGGAGGGGACTGTATACACACCCCTGTTGTCAAGCTCTGCAGTATGCTCTGGTCAGGAAGCCCTTCTGCCAAAGCACACTATGAATAACCCAAAGATTGGCATCTTTACCCCTGCACTCAGTTTCGTAAGATCTGTATGTACCCCCTGAAGTTAGATAGAACAGACATCTTCCCACACAGCCACCCATTGTGTCCAACTAGGCTACTTTAAGCAACAGCACCAGACCCATGACACACACAGCTCTGATGTGAAGCTCTTTTTTTATGGCAACAAAGTATAGCACAATGTGGGTGAAGGTCTTTCAGGGTAAGGAACAGGTCTCAGATCAGCAAACTTGAAGAAATGGCAAATTTAATGTTCAATAGGATTGTTCAGTTCACACAGACATGAAAATATAAACCAATACAGCAGGTTACACTGTGATATTGCATTTCTAACACTGAGAATGTGTGTACAGGTGTGCACTATAATTTAAAGCCACTATTAGTAAATGGCAAGCCAGTGCCACAGCTGTAGTGTGAGTCGAGTTTTGCGAAAATAGCCAAGATAAGATATGCTTCTTGGAGGGCACTGCTAGTGTTTGAAAGTTATAAAAACCAATCTGACTGAAGATTATTTATTATATTACTTTAACGACAGACAAATCGATGGTTTGAAATAAAGATGCTGCAGTTGCACAGCTTAGAATCTAATGAACGATGTGCCACTGTTGGTGCTAAATTTGTTTGTCTTGACATTACAAAGAACAACTGAACACGGTAGGATGTTGTTTTTGTACAGCTGATAATACCAAAAAAATCTTACTTCAAATTATTTACCCTTCACTTTAAATTAATTTAAATTAATTACTTTTTAAATTAATTAATTTTAGGTGTATTGTTCAGCAGATGACATGGCAAAAAATATGGTCCAACTTCCCAGAAAGCTTGCCTACTACATTCAATCATGCAATTACTGTGCAAATACCAAACATTTTATACATGCTCTTTTGTCAGTGTTCCAAGAAGACTTTGTCCCATCTAATAAAAAAAAACAAACAAACCAGAAGAACAACAGAGGAAACAAAAATGCCTCCTCGTACAACTACATGGCTGTACAAAACATACAGCATATTCTTAGGGGAGAGAGTCTTGGATAAGGACATAGAGTCTAGGTTGAGCTGTAGATCAGCTGGAGACTTGGAAATGTTACTGCCTGGGCAGCTCAGTCCTATAAATACTAGCCATTATGTTGCTTGTTCAATAAACCAATTAAAGGCTGAAATCCATGCTGCAGCTGGTGCAAGAGCTACTTCAGGAAAACTGTGCTTTTAATTCCTAACATTTCTGTTTTACTTAACTTTTATTATTTCTTTTTTCTTCTTTGAGCTCATTAGAGAAACCATTCCTTCACCCATATACATATGTCATGGTCAGATTTGTGGTGAATCCTAATCCTATCCCGGGAATACTGGGTACAAGGCTCAAATACAGTTAAGGACAAAAGTTTACATCCATCTTTTGGCAAGACAATTAGGGCATCTATTTGGTTCACATCAGAGGTCATTTTAAAACAACTGATTAGGGAGAGATTTATTTCAGCTTTAATTCACTATATCAGAATTCTAGTGGGTCAAAAGTTTAGATACACCAAGCTGAATGTCTCTTTAAACAGTCGGGAAGATTCCAGAAATGGAAGTATTGATTTTTAGATCTTCTGATTGGCTGATTGTCATAATTAGGAGTTTATTTGGAGTGGACATGTGGCTGTAAAAGGGCCTACCTTAAGAGACAGTGCTTTTTTGCCTTTGTTACCATGGGAAAGTCCAAGCGAGTCCAAAATGCAAACCAGTGTAGGTTCCTCGAGCATTTGTACAAACATTTGTATGCAAATACAAAAATCTTGGGACCTCACAGACACTGCATCATTCAGGAAAGAGGCACATACTAACTTTGGTCCAAAAGTTTCAACTGAACCCCAAGACAACAACAAAGGAACTGGTTCATCCAAGTATGTTCATCCACCATTAACAGAGTTCTACATTGTCATGGCCTGAAAGGAAGAAGCTCCTACTCCAAGACTAGCATAAAAAAGACAGACTGAAGTTTGCAAGATGGACTGACTGAAGATCAATGGACTGAAGATCACAAGGACAAAGACCTAGCCTTTTGGAGAAGTATTCTCTGGTCAGATGAAACAAAATTTGAACTGTTTAGCCATAATGATCAGCAATATGTATGGAGGAAAAAGGGTGAGGCTTTTAATCAGAAGAACACCATCCCAACTTTGAAGCATGGAAGTGGCAGCATTATGTTGTGGGGATGTTTTGATGGAAAACGAACTGGTGCACTTCAGAAAATAGATGGCATGAAGAGAACGGAGGATCATCTAAGAAATACTAAAGCAAAACCTCAAGACACCTCATCCAGAAAGTTAAAACTGAGTCTTCCATCAGCATAACTAAGCATGCCTCCAAAGTTGTAGAAAAATGGCTTAAAGAGAGTGGCCATCACAAAGCCCTCACCTGAATCCTGTAGAAAATTTGTGGAACAGAAAAAGCGTGTCCAAATAGGAAACCTTCCAGAAAATCTGATTAAGTTATACCAGTTCTGTCAGGATGAATGGACAAAAATTCCAGCAAAGTATTGTGAGCAACTGTTTGATTCAAGTTAAGCAATGCCACTATACATCAGCAAAGTGTACGTAAACATTTGACCCACTGAAAGTCTGATATAGTAAATAACTAGCCAGAAACCAATTTCTAACCAGAAATAAATCATTCTCTTAGCTATTATTTTGAAATTGCCTCTTATGGAAATAAAGCAGATACCCCAATTAACTTAACCCAGGAAATGTGTAGCATGAAATGTGTGACGTGGCCTCAACTGTACACTCTAAGTGGGATACCAGGCCATCACAGAGGACTAACAAAGGTAACGCACATGCGCGCGCACACACACACACACACACACACACACACACACATATCTAGTCTAGATTTGGAGTAACTGATTTCAAACATGGACAAAGAAACTGTTCACAGAGGAGACAAAGCAATAACAAAATGAGAAATGAAAAATTCCTTAGTAAGGTTAAGCTGGCTGTGTACTTCAAACAATGAAAGAACTAAATAAAATAAAAAAAACTCTGCTAAACAGACAGTTGTCAGTTTACTCAAAAAGAACTCTGTGTACATCTTTCCAGAACTGTCTGCACTGTTACAGAATTTTTTAGAGAGGTCTGATCAGACTTCATAACCTTGTAGTGCTGCCAGATCAGTTTTGCCATGGACTATTTTTGCTTGAACATGTTTGTGATACTGCTTCTAAAACTGTAAGCAAATGCAGACCCAGAAATCAAGGGGTCTCAGAAAAAAAGATTTGAAGAAGAGAGTCACTTTTATGCAAATCCAAGTCATGTCACAAGTCTCTGATCTGAAGTCCAAGTCAAGTCAACCCTAAATGGGACACCAGTCCATCGCAGGGGAGCAGACACACAAACACACACACACACACACACACACACACACACACACACACACACACGTACATCTAAACGGACAAAGAAGCTGTTCACAGAGGAAACAAAACAATAATAAAGTGAGAAATGAAAAAGCCCTTACTAAGGTTAAGCTGGAGGTATACTTCACACAATGAAAGATTTAAATGGTGAAGAACCTCTGCCAAATGTGCAGTTGTCCGTTTACTCAAAAACAACTCTGAGTATGGTTTAGAGAGGGCTGTAAACTGATCAGACTTCATGACATTGTAGCATTTCCAGGTGCACGAGTCACTGAGCTGAAGTCCGAGTCAAGTGCAAGTATTTAGTCATGCACTTTTTTAACTAGCACTCAAATTTGTAGGCATTTGGAGCCATTTTATTGCAAATAAGTAAAACACTGATATATTATTTCTAGGGAAAGCACTGCAGTGCACACTGTGAAAGGTACAGCTTTACTCCTCTGTAATGTCAGAAACTATATATAACAAAACAACACTGTTTTTTTTACAATTTGAATGCATGTATTAAAAGTTATAAAACAACAACAAGAACGTCTTATAGCTTAATTTGTTAGATACTGGCTAGACAGAGAACACATTTGCTATCCAAGCTAACCAACAATTCTGGTTGTGTTTTATTGTCTTACATAAAAGTTACTTTGCCAATGTCTTTTATTTAGATGATACATAGCAGTAGGCACATAGGGTACACAAGATATGAATGCAAATTTGTCATTATAATGCTACATCACATGATAGCAGCATGACCTTATTTCTGGTCTTTAAACAGTTCTGGTCATTAAAACAGTTCCATTTAAATTACAGGACAAAGCAGAGCTAACTAACTGACAAAATAACATTTTTTTTGTAGATATTGAGATTTTTTTCATGCTGAACGAATATGTAATGAGGAAATCTATCTTTCAAAAATGGCTGTGGAAATATGTTTACTACTCTTTATTGTGTGATTTAATCTTTACTTCCTTTGGGACGTTTTTCTTAATTTCCTTTCCCAAATGCCTTATAACTTATACCTTGCTACAAAATAGGAAATGTCATGAGATAATGTAATAAGCTTAACTGAGTGTCACTGAATGATCAAAGATGTCAAGATCCTTAAGGGAGCGTTTGTGAATTATTTTGTTTTAAGATTAAAATAGCTGACATCAGTGCCTGCATATCTTTCAGGTGTGATTTGATGTGTGTGTTGCATCCAGCCACGTTTAAATGCTCAGTGGTGACCTGCTTGAGAATAAATTAATAAAAAAAAAACGGATTATAACATTTGACATGCTTTCACACTGTTGATAAACCCTGCATTTGCATTATATTTAACACAGCTACTGAAAAGAACAGATACTGTAAAACTGTAAAGTATAACAAAGCTAAATAATAATTCTGCAGTATAAAGCTAAATATAATATTTCTATATTGCTTTCATTATAATGCCATTGGGTTTTATGAGGTATTTGACTTACCACTAAATAGCTTTACCAGCAATTCAACCATCAGGTACAGGTCAATGTTAGTTTGCGACCACACACACACACACACACACACACACACACACACACACACACACTCCTAGGAATGTACATAGGCCATCTGGTCTTGCACACACACACACACACACACACAAACACCCAGATAGGTGTGGCCTGTGGATGCTGTGACACTTGCCATAATTAAGCTTATGGTGTTTGTCTACTTCCCCAGCATGAAACAGAGCATTGCGCAGTGCCTGTCCAGCATGACTCACGCTGCCCATACCGGACAGCAGAGACCAAAAGGCCAACAATCGAGTGCATAACCCTCACACTGCAGAGTGACACAGACTCACTATACTCAACAAAAAGGTGTGAAAGAGTCATAGGGTTAGTCTGTAAAAATTATATTCTACACTCTATATTTCTTTAATTTCTTGTATTATTCATGTATTATGTATTATTCATTGTCCAAATTCAGGCATCACGTTGGCTAAGAAAACAATGAATGACATTGTTTCTCAGCTCAGTATTAGTGAGATCATGTTCTGATACATTATGACAAGCATCCTGCTGGAGTTTCTATTTAGGGTTCAGTGAAACTAAGATTATGATCAGTCCAATACTACGCACAGAGACTAAAGAGTGGTTTACATAACAATCTATTGTTTTATCTCACATCTAGCCAAACATTCAATAAATTCCAGGAATACCATGTAAAAGTCAGTATCGTTGACCGAGTATGAATGGCTTAGTATGTTGTTCCTCCTGATTTTTTGAATGGTTTTTATTTTAGTAGGTTCTGAATAGGCCTCGATGCAAGGACCTAAAGAAATGTGGTAAATGTTATTGGAAATTTTATAATTTATATTCAGTTTTTATGTTCAACATGAATACTATGAGCCATAGAAAATGCCTACTGTAATTTCTATCCAGTGCACAGTGGCTTAGCACAATAATCACATAAAGTCACTTTGGCACCATCTATGTCAGTTTTTGTAAATTTATTTCTATAATGCAGGTGTACATTAGTGTGTGTAATGTAAGATATATGGTGATGGGTATAAGATATTCTCCTACCCTTCTCTATTTTCCTCTTCATCCAGGTTGGAGATGAGCTGAGAGCCAGCCAGTGAGATGTCGAGCGCGGCCAGAGGGAGATCTCGGTAAGCAAAGCTGACTAGCTGCACTGGAGCCATGCACTGGCCTTCATCTTCCACCTGCTGGGAGATCACTTCCAGGTCGAGTGCTGCTGACGGCTGAGAGGGCCTGCACACACAGGGGGCTCAGTCACACACCGGGCTGCTGGAAAAGAGCGCTGAAGCATCTCACACGTGTCCTCCAAAGATGAAATCAGAGACCTACTGACCTGAGCAGCCATGACCACATTAGTCATCAAACAGCCTACAATACACCAAATATACTGTATGTTTTTAACACATTATTACAATAAGAATCAGTCCTTACTAATAAAAGAATGCTAGAAAGACCAGAGCTGACTCAGTAAAAAAAAAACAAAAAAAACAGCATTAATATGACCCTGACCACCATCAGCGTGGAAGAGTTCAGACAAGACACAGACATTGCACGAGTAAAAGCAGAAGTGCATCTGCGTATCACTGACAGGCCTTGCAGTTGCATCCCACTGCAATTGACAGCAACACTTCATGAAACAAATGCAGCAAAATATAAATGGACAGATAAATAGCATTCCTGGGGTCAGTAAATGGAAAGCGCACTTCAGCACAAATAACGTGAATAATAAATCACAGCTCATAGTGCGGATACACATTCAGTAGAAGTAGTCAGGAACGAGGAGTGCAACTTATTTCAACTGTGCATGAAATTGTACACTGGGATATGAAAACAAACGCAGCAAGGCGAGGGAGTCTTGTGCGAATCACACAGCTAGAGGAGTACAATCCCATTTAATGAAACACATTTATGTGCATTACAGGGTAACATGAGGCAGAGACCAGACCCTGAACAGAATTAAAGCTATAGGAGAAATGTTTGATGATTCACTGAAACATGGAAATGTCTGCATAATTAAAACGGACAAAGCACCTCTTCTCAAAATATGATGTGAAAATCTCATTTTAAATGGTAGGAAGAATTGGACATTTCATGGGGAAGCTTAACACAATCAGTATACAAATCAGTATAAAGTATTGAGGTTTCCCAAAGGCAATATTCTTTTGAACATGATACAGTATGTTTTAAGGAAGGTCTGGGCAGTATAGTGATACATCAATATTGTGATACGGTGGATATCAAAAGTCTACACATCCCTGATAAAATCATTTTCTATCTATAATGTGATATAGCAACCAACAACATTTAAGTGAAAAAAAAGATTTTAAGGGAAAAAAGAAAAAGAAAAAACTTACATTAACTTTGTTGCACAATTGTGCATACCCTTTTATAATGGGCCATGTGACTCTGGCGTCATAGTTGTCATATTTATTTACCATTTATTACAAATTAATTAAAAAAAAAGGATGTATGCAAAAACTACACAACAGGGAGCACAACCAGGAAAAGACACAAACATCATGCCTGGTTTTAGCCAGTGCTTGCTGATAATTGACTGAATGAATGTTTGCTGTCTGGAAATCCTTTTTTATTCTCAGCACAAACAGCATAAAATACATTAATCCACAAACAGCATTTTCATTGCTGAACACCCTTAACATCAACTTTAGCAGATTTACCAGACATTAAATAAGTGGTTATTAAAGATGAGCAAATGAATAAATAATCTGGTACAATCCCAGCCATATCCTGAAATGAGCACTAGGACCTGGCTTATATACCTTTACCTTTACACCATATCTACCCATACTGCAATGACAGTCATAATCCTAAATACCTGTTTTTTTTTCAGTCATAATGAAATCAATACTTGCAATACTTAAAATGGATCAATCAAGGACAGAGGAGGCAAGCAGCAGCAGAAGCTGCTACCTGGCACTTGTCCCAGTCCCTCTGGGTGAAGACATCAATAATGACACTGTGAAAAAAAAGGAGGGGGGACTGATTAAAAGTAAGGAGGAACAAAAGGAAGTCATGTCGTAAGCATATAGATATGGAGGGAAATGTAGAGGTTAAAGAAAGTCTTTTGCATTTAAAATAGGAGAGAGAGACAAGACACTTTCTACACACGTGCAGTGTATAGTTGCGTGTCGGGTTTGACTCACTCCGAAATGTTAATGCAGTCGGAATTACAGAGTCAAATGCCCCTAACTTTGTGTATGCTTTATGACTAATTCCTACTTAACACACTCTTTTTAAAGGTCGTGCTCTCATTTTCCCTGTCCTGTGTGATTTACACGGTAAGGGGTAAGGTGACGACTCTTTTTCACCATTCTAAAAATATCTTTAAAAATTAAAAAAGATGCAACAGTTTTGTGATTGGATGAAAATTTATGAGTTAAAACCATACAAGATAAAAGTTATAAATGACTATAAATAAGAGATCCCAATTGCCATGTTTGGCAAAGGAGCAAGAAAATCTGTTATGCTACTAAAAAGACAAGAATAAAATCAGTACTGCAGGATACTGTAGGACTGTGTAGTGATGCAGGCAGCAGAATATTCCCCTCCGAAGAGCATGTTCTGGATGTAGCACTCGCCTCCTCTGCTCGACTGACCTCCACGTCTGGGAAACAGCAGCCTCAGCACGCCTGCTTCCCTCCACCCTGATGCTATATGCACACTTGGCTCTCCTCCCTACTGATCACCGGCAGTGCTTTAATCACACCCGACACACACAGACTGCTCGGAGTAACAAAATCACATTTCCAAATTATCATATGCAAATAGCTGGAGCTGTCGAGTCCTCATGAGGACGGGATGCCGGCTTGATGCCATTTTAATGGCCCTGGTGGGACGACAGTTAGATGCTAGCCTTAACTCTACAAGATGGGCAAAAGAGACATATTAGTGCTCATTAAATATTTGATATAGATATTAATATAGATATTCAGAATTATCAGTGATTACATGATAAGAAGCAATAATGATATTACTATTTAGAAACAGAAAAAAATCACTACCTAAAAGATAAGTGGGCCCAGATCAATGTGATGTAGCAAGGTCTATGAGATATATAAGCACAGATGCTAGTCTGACAAATTATATAAATAAAACCAGTTTACAAGCTGCACATATCTTCCTTAATAATGCTCATTCTCATAGCTGTCCCAGCCCAAACAAACACCTATCTGCCCCTGGTGAGTTTACAGCCCACTGCCATTAATCAGCCAAAGAGAATCGATAGAAAGAGAAAAATAAAGAACCCCAATGGGAACTAACTTCTAACCCTGCTCACCAAGGATGCAATTTTTCACCGGTTTTAACTTTAAAGTGCAGACACAGCAAACACACACTTTTTACCTTTTATAAATGCTGGGAAAATAATAAAGGTGCATGAGATCCTGTACACCAAATGCTGCATGAAATGGCGCAGGGTAAAGTCAGGCAAGGACGACCAATTACCTTCAAAGACCACAAAATAAAAGTTTATACCTGATAATTTAAAATGAACAAATGTACCTCATTAATTCCTTTGAGATTTACAATGCCATTGCCACTGCTCAAATGGTTCATGTCCAGAAAAAAGAGTTACTGACAGTTACTAAGGCCAGTATCATTCACTACATGCTTTGAATAGCAGCTTTTGTACACAATATGAAATGTATGCTTTAAGGTTTTCACATCTGCAGCACAGAGATTATTAACAAACATAACAAATGTACAGAAAGCAAATACCATGTGACAAATTCAAATGTTAGGCATTTGGGAGAATGACAGTCACCACAGGGCAATCACTTCTGCAGCATGTATATGACTGTCACGTTTTTCTTACTATTAACGCTACCACAAAACACTCAAAGACTTCAACAGAGTTAAACAGCTATCTGCACAAAAGTGCAGAGCTGGAGTGAACACGAAGCCTGACTGAATTGTTAGCAAGAGTACTGAATCACACTGCCATACAGAGAATCTCCAAAAGTCAGGAAATAAACTGCAGCAGTGCTACTTAAAAGATCTGAGAAGAAATCAGCAGAGGAAAATGTTAGAAGCCTGTCTAATATGTTAACTAATTCAATGACATTCCAAGGTCCTTAGCTTGTCAAAATTAGGATGTGCTATGTAAGGCATAAAAACAATGTGCTAAGTAAGGAATAAAAAAAGACAGGTGTGCTGTTATAGGAAAATAAACAGTGGTGTGATGCGATCCAACATGAAGTTGAGTTATAGTTATAGAAAGTGATTAATTCCTCTTATACCACAGCAATTTATCAATTTAACAACACACCATACGTCTTATTCATTTTTATTATGTTTAATGTTGTGGAATGTCCATTAAACAAGTTAAGTCCTGCTATCGCTTATATTATAATAGTTATAATATAATAGCTCCTCATAGAAAACCTCACTAAATGAACATTTTTTTTGTTTATATATATATATATATATATATATATATGAAGCCCATACAACACCTTCTCACGAGAACTGCGCAATAAACAGTGCTATGCTAATGAAAACAGGGCTTCAGAAATTAAAAGTCATAAGTTTGTTGACTTGAAAACAGACATGCAGTGACAAACTATATCATGCTTAATGACATGCATTACAGTATGCCGGTAAAAAATCTCTTTTTTGAAATATCTCCTACGCATGTAAAATTATGAGTAAAACTAAGTTATGACCATCTGTCAGCTCATAAGTAAGAGAATTGCTGTTTCAGCACACTGTGTGAGATGGGGAGGGCATCCAAGTCATTGGCATTCTGGCTGCTTCCTGCCACACTCTCCTAGCCAGCTGCCCACAGCACCACGCGGATGTTTTACTCAACAATCAGAACTCGGTAATCATCAACAAAACCTCTCTATGTCCAGTGGGATATCATATTTAATGCTCAAAAAACACATTCCTTTCTTTAAAACATTAATACAGAAATATGTTGTGGCCAGATAAACAGGCAGGCATGCTCTAACCATCAAAACACAGAGCATATACTCTGAACCACCGAGGGACATTGTTTCAGGGAATCAATCTTTTCATCTTCAGTAGCCACTTTATCCTGGTCAAGGTCATGGTGAATCTAATCCCAGGGAGCACTCAGTGCAAAACAGGAATAAACCCTGGATAGGATGCCAGTCTATCACAGGGCAGCATACACACACTCACACCTAGGGGCAATTAAAAATAGTCAATCAACCAAGCGGCAAGTTTTTGGGAGGTGGAAGGAAACCGGTGAACCTGGAGGAAACCCGTGTGAATTGAACCCATGATCCTGGAGCTGGTGTTTTCAGTTAATTAGAGCTCATTCCCAAGTTGAACAAACTGCACAAACTACCTAACCGGCCACACAGCCACCTGCACTAAGTAAAACATAAACACTCTTTGGAGAACTAAACTTTGCATTTGTCCTGTGCACATCTGTTGTGCTGTCACAGCCAGATGCTGCAGAAGGCACTCAAGCAACAAGCCGTAAGGATGGCTTAGCAAGTAACAGATCTTCACACCTATGCTGAGTGTCAGGTACCTTGAAAATATGGACTGACTCACCCAAAGTAACAAGTATCTTTCAAACAGATTAGAAAATGACAGGCTGTACTGGTGTCATGTTGTGAGAAATAAAGTGGGAGAATCTTATGTTGCATTAAGCCAAACCAACAAGGCTGTGAACTGCTAACCATCAATTTGATTGTGGTTTCACTGGTATGCATTTCATATTTGTGAATATCTGCCAATCTGAAAGTGGGCAGTATAAAAAAAATCTTACCAGTTCTAAATAATGTGATCTATGTTTGAGAATTGTCCTACATAAACATGTCTGTTTATCAAAGGAATTATGTAATGTAATGCAATATAGCTATTGTGTGGGTGGTTAAAGCTTTGGCTTCCCCAGAAGGACAGGCTGAGAGAGTCGACTGTAACAAGCCGGCGATTCACTTCTATGCCAAAAAAACAAACAAACAAAAAAAAAAAAAAAACAGGAGAGACCTCATTAGTTAGAATGGTCCAGGCTAAACATTAGTTGACCTGTTTCAAACACAAAACCTTCTTCACAGTATGTAGCAGAGTGTCTAATCATGTGTAAATTTCCAACACGCATGCACACGCACACACACACGCACACACACACACACACACACACACTCTGGTTCTACAAAGAAAGGGAAAGTGGGGACAATGCAAAGAATCCACGTAGGCAGGTTAAGTAGGCTAGTCAGATCAGGAGAGGTAGAAACTGAATTGTTGAGGTGCAACTACTGTATGTTGTGTGAGGAGTGTGCCAATGATGCAAAACCAGTACCCTGTCTACTTCGTAAGCAACCCAGTCTCAGCAAAAAACGTTCGTATGCAACCTATCTGCAGCACCTTCTCTACATTGAATATCAATGTTCTGGATATGTAGCATGGCAACATATCAAACGTTCACTTACATGCTCTGTATGCTACATTCTGCACAAACATATTTGAACCGAGCTAACCTCTACCACTGTGCTATTTGAATCATTTTACCTCATTTTTTAAACATATCGAGCACAGCCCACTTGTGTAAAGTTTGTGCTTTTCACGACATGTGATTACATCTACCAGTACCAGGCTCATGTAACTTGTCTGTAAACACAATCAGGCTTGCAAGTCACATGGTAACGTGGTAGGGTAACACAAATGCAGATAGTTCGAAATGCAGATAGTTTTTAGGCTGTAAATTCTTGAGGCTACTGAGAATACAGAGACTTTCCACATTTTGAAAATATCCACTGTGCCATGTTACCATGTGACTTACAAGCTTACAAGTTTTACTTTCTTATTCCCATTAAATTAAGTCCAGGATAGCACCAACAAAAGAAAAGCCCTATGAAGGGAAAGAAAAGAGTAGTTACAACAGTTTTACACAGTATAATCCCTACAAGGATAGGAATATCTGATCGTTTTTGGTTACTGAGGTAAACTTTAGGGTTAGATTTAGGTGTCAGTGGAAGGTTCTCACAAGGATAGTAAGACAAGCATGTGTGTGTGTGACTGTATTTGTAGAGTGTAAATGTAAATGTCCCAAACACCCCACAACACCCCAGGATAAAATACTCCAGGATGTGCTGTTATCAGAAAATATTCAACTTCAAGGTGGCAACAGAGTTCGCATCAGCCTGCATCACAGCACCTGTTATTGATTATTTTCCAGAATGCCCCATTTATTCCATGTGTATATCTTGAGTTATTATTATTGACTGCCTAGTCAAAAATGCCCCTAAAAATTCTATTAACCTATCACTGGGCACAAATTTCGTAGTAGTATGAATATATAGAGCAGACCATAAGTAAATAGACAGTGATCAATTTTGTTGTACATCTCATGTGACAATATCCTTATATAATAAATGGAAGGACACACAAGTTATAGTTGACAACAGAGCTCACCATGTCAACCTATAAAAGCACTGAAACCACTGTCATAACCGTTCTGCTCAATATACTATTGCAGCACATCTTCAGTGACAAGCATGCTCTACTGCTGATACACTCAACATCATTTTATTGTGGATATAATGTGTATTACTGCATAAAAATTAAAAGCATGCTTTCACATCTGTCTGTCCAAAAATGACCGCTCAGTAATAAAAAGCTTCTAATAGGCAACTATGAACCATACATCTGATCAATTCTGTGGGTCAGTCTGTTTCCTGTTCACACTGAATATGAGTAGCACTTCATCCATCACAGAAAGAGGAAGCTAGACAGAAAAAAAGATAGACAGAGACAGACAGAGAGAGAGAGATGAGAGAGGAAAAAAAGGATGGAGGAAGAGAATAGCATTCTCCTCTAGCCCAAGAGACTCTTCAGGAGCACAGAAATAGCTGGCCTGAGATAATACTGCAGGAGAACTTCTCATCTGTTTTTACACAGCAGCTCCACTGAGGAAACAAAGTTCAGCAGCATAAACTGCATCATTTCACAGTTCTGTCCAACAGGGAGGACATTATAATGGGTTTCCCCCATTCACCATATACAGTGTTTTCCTCCTACTTTTTTTCTTGTCAGACTGCTTTGTTACACCCTGCTTGGTTGGTGTAATTGATTCATGATTGTAATGTACCACTTCATTTGTCATTGACTGTCTGTGAAATCTCTAAAAGCATTCTGTCCCCTTCTCGCCCTCTCTCACTGTCCATCCCTGCTGTCTTCAGAATGCTGTCTGGCAGGTACTCAGCAATTACTGATAAGATAATATGACAGACAGAGGCATTAAAAAGGAAGTGGGCACAGGTTCCCCTTTTATACTGATCAAGTCCTGGGGCTTTTATTGGATAATGGTAGTTTGAGTAAGGAAGGTAGGAGGAAACCACTAAAAACAGGAGTCTCTAGCCAATACGGATAACTCAGCTCACTCATCTTGTTAGTGTTGGTTCAGAGACACAGGGTCTGGAAGGACAGAGAAAGGGCAGGGGGGGATCAAGTGTTCGGTATGAAACTCACAGCACACTGAGAAACTGATGATACATCAGTGTGGGGCCATAAATGATGATATCAACTCCTCAGGCAGCAGACTGGATAAGGAGGAAATGAGTACTAGGATCAGGACTCCACAGTCTCACTCTCGAGTGAGGTGTCACATTAAAGAGCTCTAATGCTGCCTTGACCTTGTTATTAACTCTCTGTAACTGCAGATTTAAATATTGTGTAGAAAAAAATGGCACAAACCAAACTTCTTTGTATCTTCTTTATGTTAATTAGTAGTTAAATTTGTAATTCATTACATACACTCAAAGACCACATGATTAGGAATACATGCACACCTGCTCATTTATGCAATTATCCAATCAGCCAATCATGTGGCAGCAGCGCAGGCGATATTTTTCCTGTCTATCTAGGCGATATCTTGAACTGCCTAGTTTCAGTGATCCTGTGCCCACTGTAGCCTCAGATTCCTGCTTTTGGCTGACAGGAGTGGAAACCGATGTGGTCCTGTGCTCTTATAGCCTATCTGCCTCAAGGTTTGACGTGCTGTGCATTCTGAGATGTTTTTCTGCTCACCACAGTAAAGAGTGGTTATTTCTATCATCTCAAACCAGTCTGGCCATTCTCCCTGACCTCTTTCATCAACAAGGCATTTTCACACCGGCACACACTGCTACTCACTGGCTGTTTTATAGTTATTGTTTTTTTGCACCATGCTATGTAACCTCTATAGACTGGCACCAACAACCATGCCATGGTCAAAGTGACTGAGATCACAATTTTCCCCATTCTGATATATGACGTGAACATTAACTGAAGCTCTTGACCTGTATCTGCATGATTTTATGCATTGTGCTGCTGCCACCTGATTGGCTGATTGGATAATTGCATAAATGAACAGGTATACAGGTTTTCCTAATAAAGTGCCTGACGAGTGTATGTTTTATTACATTGAATATGTGATTTTGATTTGATTTGTCCAGTGATTTCAGACAAATCACTGTTTCACACCTTTACAGTAAAATCCATCCACACAAAAAATGAAATAAAGTGAGGAAATACTCTGACGATGTGAAACGTGGTACAATCAACTCAAGGTAATCAAATAGCAAACATACTACACAAAAGCAAGAGGAAAAGCACATTGATTTAGAAAGTCAAACCCCTTCTATCCAGACACACAAAGCTGCTCAAATGCAATAAATATTCCAAGCTCTTGACACACACCCCATATCCTACATACATACACACACACACATATTCATGCATATACTGCTATCCTTGAGTGCGCAGTGCAGACAATAGAATTCTTCATATTAACTTGCTCTTGGTTGCTTACTCGACATATTTCCTTATCAGGTAGATGGTGCAAACTGTAGCCTACTTACTGTGGGTGGCTCATGGTGAAGGCTGCAGTGGTACCAGACTTCCTCCAATAAATAAATAAATAAATAAATAAATAAAAAACTCTCTCCTAAATTGAAGATCCTAGTTGTTCCAGATGGGGGTGATCACACTCATACCAAACCTGTAATGAGAACAAAACATAAACTTAGATGTTCAAATTAAACACTTAACAAAATCAAGATATACATACGTGCCCCAGTAACATGAGTGTGATGGATAATTTTGCAACTAAAGCTGCATACTCGGGGGTTAAAACACATTTGTGGCTTAGATTATTTAATCAGTCAAGGGAAATGAGGTATTGGCTTGTGAAATTGAACCATCAGAATAATGAATATAGCTTTTCCTTTACAACTGATATTATAATAAGGTTATAGGAGCTTTACGTTGGAACTAGCCCAACCTTTTTTGATTCTACAAAAGAGCATACAATTACAAATGCAATGATTTGATATTAGACTGAGCCACTGTATTTCATCTGACCTTGCTGAGACTGCAAATTAGGAAATAAGCTCTTATCTCATATCAGCCTGCAGCAATTATGTGATTCTCATCATGCACACATTTTTTGATTAATTCTAGTTAAGGTAATGGAACTTTATGTAAAAGTCTTTAGCTCCTCTGGATAAATCCTAACCTGGCCATGCCACATTCTCTGAGCTCTGGCCAAATCAGCCTACTGAGTGTTCCCCTTACTCCATTCCTCTTCCTGCGCTCAATATAAAATGCATGTGTGAGCACCGAGTGAGTGCATAAGGGCTTTAGTCACATTTGATCACAGACCTGCCTTGAGGGAAACGGTGGCATATTATTGTACAAACAGCACTATTTTCAGCATAGCAAGCTTTATCCAAAGCCTGAGCCGTGGTGTGACACTCTTTCTTCTAGGTGTGATGAAGTTGTCAAACTCAATCTGGACTGGAATCCATAAGCATTCACAGAAGTCATTTACCACTCGTTTCAATCATTTAAGTGTTGTGATGAAAGATTTTGTGAGTCGTAAAATCCAAGCATTCAAGACTGAGCTCAAATACATAAGCTGAATAATAGCAAGGTTGAGACTGAGAGGGAATTAGTGCAGAAATTAGGCCTGGACCTTTTACGGATCTTCAATTACGGAAGATCATGCAGTCATATATAGTTGTACAGTTATATAAAAGTGCAGTAGTAGTATTGGAAATGACAGGATGTGTATTATGGTTCATAACAGGACAGCAGAATAGGGAGAAAACAGACCACTGCCGAACTGTTAAACAAGTTGAATTAAAAATGATCGCAGGTGTAAAATGAAAGTGATCATCACGCATGGCCTGTACTCTATCCACTGGCTTAAGTCAAGCTGAAGTCTGAAATGTTTTATTTGCAGGGCTGTACTGAGTACCTGTATTGAAGCCCGTGCTCACATGAAACACAGTGCCGAATTGTATTTTACATGTTCGCTGATCCGACCCACTGATGTATTTTATGCCATAATGTGTGTGATGGTGACTGACATGACACAGATCGTGCACATAAACACAGGACACAGACTGTCTTAAAGCAGGCCATGGTTATACCTCTGGCGTTTTGCATAACTTGTCGTCAGATGATTGCAAAGTGTCAGCTTGGTCACTGTGAGGATATCAGATCAGAATCAGGTATCTCAATGCTGAGAGCTCTGAGTATTGGTATTGCATTAAATTGGGAAAAATTGGATTTCATTGCTATTCACTATAGCATTCCAGCTGATGGAACCAAGACAGATTACAGAGAACAGTAAAAACAGTCAACTTAAAATTCGACTGTCCAGCATATACAAAGCACCTTTGTATTACATGCATACAATTTTCTGTCGTAGGTTTAAGGTTTTGCATCATTTGTGCTCTGCCTTAAATCAGGGTCTATTTTGATAAGTGGTACAGATACACTATATGTGTAAAGAAAGGAAGATGACCTATTTTTAATAGTGGCACTATCAGGTCTGGGCAGTAGACTAGCACAGCTCCCTCTCCTGTCTTCCCATTACACTGAAACTTCAGCAGCTGATCACTGATCCACACACTGTCACACTTCAGCTGGCACAAATGAAATGCAAAAACAGGACTCTTTTTTCATGTATGAAATAGGTCAATGCTTTTATTTCATAGTGTATATAAATATAGTTACTTGCCTTTCCTGGTCGCAAACATGCTTTATGATTTACAGCAACTCAGGCAGGTGACAAGCCATCTTGAAAGTTTCTCCTGTGAAACCTAATTTCAGACCAAACCCAAAATATATGCCAGTGATGAAAGGCATATCTTTAAATATCTTTAATTTAAAACGGCCTAAAGCATCGAATGACTGTGTGTGTGATTAAATGCATTAGCACTAACGAGTAATAGAGCCTAGGATGTGTTGCTAGTAAAGGCCATGGATTCCTGACATGGTTTAGTCGTCGACATTGGGTGTAATGAAATAACGTGATGACAAACGGTCACTGATGAAAGCAATGATGGGTACAATAAGAGGGGGAGGCAGTAAAGAAGGAAGAGGAGGAGGAAGAGTAATTAGCACACTCACTAGATGGAGAAATCTTAAAATAAGTAGCCTATTTAAAAAACAAAGAAACCTACCTTTTTGTTAAATCCATCATCAGAAGTTCAGTCGTGTCTCTCTTGCTCTAGTAATACTGATGATGATGATGGTGATGATGATGATGATGGAGATGTGTGCCTAGCTGATGCTCGGAGCTCAGAGCTTTCTGCGTGTAGGCTGCTACTGTTATCCTTGCCAAGCATCCGCTCTGATTCTGCTTCTTCTGCACCTCTGAAGAAAAAAAGGGCACGACTACCGAGCCCGGGCCGTAATGCGATCATCGTTCACCGAGATGCTGTGAGCAGTCCGCTGGCGAGTAAACGGAGAGGATCAGCATCAGCAGCATCCGTGTGCGCGGAGGAGGAGGAGGAGGAGGAGGAAGAGGAGGAGGAGGAGGGCATTGTGTGCCTGCTCGGCTCAGTGTGAGGATGAGGGATGAGGGCTTCCCCGACAATCACTCCGGGGACTCCGCGTGTCCAACCGAGCTTTAAAACACAGAGTCCAGCTGCTCAAAAATAACAAGCAGCTGTCAGCTGGATGAAGACTGCGCCTGGTAACCACGCAGTCATCAGTGCATGCCGGGATGTCGATAAGCCTGTGTTAGTTTCTCAGCCAGCTCGAGTCCTTCACAACACGCTCCAGCTCAGTGAAACGGGAGAAGTGGAGCTGCGTATCTACAGACGTTTCCCCTCTCTCGCCCAGCTTTCCAGTGGGAAAAAACCTGATGACAGCCACTTCTCTATGCCAATTGGTCTAGCCGTTTGTCATTCAGTCACTCTCACTACTCCATGGATAAAAGACAAGTCAGTCTATCAGTCCATCACGTGAAAGAAAGAAATGCTTCTGTGATTATACAGAACTGAACGGGTGATAGCCGGTAAACGTCACGTCAACGTTGCCATGGTGATTTGGCGGGAAAAGCTTTATTATTTTTTTTAAAATAGTCCCTGCTGCATCCTCTTAAACCACTGTAGAATAGGCACACCATAATCTGTTATTTCTCTCTGCCTGATGTGATGATTTCCTAAACTGTGCCTGATCCTGACACACTTCTACTGCTGTGTCTCCTCTCACACTCTCCAGACTCACCTGATTCATCCTAATGCTCTACTTTCTGCACTTCTGACTCACCTTCTGCTGCTGTGGCTGGTCCCACATGGATACCTGAAATATTTGCACTTCCCAAAAACCTGTTTATGCCCACTACTCACACATAATTTGGTGGACACTCTCATAGACTTGTACCTAAGACCAGGGGCGGACTTAGCACTACTCAAAGGTAGGCAACCGCCTTGAGCCCCAGAAGTCAAGGGCCCCCTAAAAATGCTATATATGTTTAAATATTAATGCTAAATAATGGGCCTCATTCCTATATTTTGCCTAGGGGCCCAAATCATTAAATCCGTCCCTGCCTAAGACCTGCTGCTGTAATGATAATGACTATCCTGTGCTCATCCAGGACTTTTATTCACAATCTTCTCATACTAAACATCCAGGCTCTTCTACATCCAGGGTGGTAACCAGGATTACATTTTTTAATGAGGTTCACATTGTAGAAAGGTGTGATAGTTAATATAATAATCATAATGCCAAATGTGTAATACACTACATCACTAGCTCATTTTAAAAATTCCTTCCATTCTTAAATAAACTGCTCTGACTCAAGTTAGATGGCTTAACTGGAGAACATATAGTAGATATAAACCTACCATAACATAATACCATAGTGGACTGATCTTCAATATCCTAGAAATAGCGGTGATAACTAATGCTAATTCTAATAAAGTTTTTTGAAAGATTTTATTCCTAGGGCAGTTCCAGAGTTTAACAGTTAAATGGAGGTTTGGATGATTGACATTTGCTTTTGATGTGGGCAGCCTGTTGCAATACAGCATATAGCATTATAATATAGCATTAGAACTTGTTCTTTAAACTTTAGAGAATACCTATCCAGATGTTTGCTAGCTAGCTTACTTGTTATATAGTCAAGTAACTATACTTTGCCTGTAGGTCAAACATCAGGTTCTTTGGGCTCGCTGTGCACATTAAAAGTTCAGCTAAGCTCAAATGAGCACAAATGAGTGCAGATGTCGCGTTACAGGTTGTAGGAAGGGGAAGATTTTTAATATGCCATAATCAAATCCATATCATTATTTACCACATATACAGATGGTCACACATTAAAGGGGGAAAACTACCTAAAATTTCTTAATACTCTCTAGAACTGTACCGGAGCAGTGAACACCATTCTTTCAACAGATATTTCCTCAGTTGTTGTTTTGATGATGGTGATGGGGAGTCTTGTCTAACACATTGCTTAAAAATCTCCCATGGGTGTTTGATTTAGCATATGATTTACATCATTTTCATACTCATTAAACTATTCGCTGAGCCCTCATGTCATGTGGATGGGGACAGTGTCTTACTGGAAGAGACCACTCCCATCAGGATAGAAATGTTTTATCATAGGATGAAGGCCATCGGTCAGAATAACTTCATATTGATTCACAGTGACTCTTTTCTCTAAGGAGACAAGTGGACCCAAACAATGCCAGCAAAATGCAGAAGAACCTCCATTTTTTCTTTTAACTTGTCATCCAGCTGCATGTTTCTTATTTAGTGTAATTAAAGGATATTTATACTTTCATCAATACAATGACACACACACACAGGTACAACTGTATTTAGCACCCTCACTGCATAAACAACATCACCATGTGGATGTCTTGTAATGTCTGATAGTTAAGAATCTAGGAGTCATGTTTGATAGTGAGCTCTGTCTATGGAAGCACATCAGTAATATCTGTGAAACGGCATACTGTCATTTCCCCACTATCTCTGATGTCTGTACTATCTTTTTCACTGCCAACTGTCAGACATATACATTTGAGCCAGCTGGAGTAACATAATCCTCACAAATAAGGTTTACACATCAAAATCCCCGCTGAAGGAACACCTACAGAACATAGGATTTACATAGGATTTTAGAAGTTCAGAATGTTATTGCCAAAATGGTGATATGTATCAGAGTGAGATCACTACACTGGCTTACACTGGTTACTTGCATATCTTAGAAATGATATTAAGATATTCATTTACATTCATTGTTTACCGTCTTCATGGAATTCAGATCACTCCTCATCAAGAAGCAATATACTGGTGACTCCTAAAATACAGCTGAAGGACTACAATTTGAGTTCTTTCTGCTTTATGTCCTATTATATTACATATTGAACATCATGAATATACTGAACGTGGTGTTGACTGGCATCAAGGAGCTCCACTATGTTAAGTGCAGGCCCAGTGGTGAAGTGCATCATATTGACTGATCAGAAAGGTTACAAAACACCAACTTATGTTTTGCTAATGTCCTCGTTTAAAACATGTCAAACCACAACAGGTTTTAGCTGTGTTTGACTGCCCTTTCTAACGGTTTTAGTAAAGAAAGTTCCTAAAATCCCATACATACCTGTGATGCTCACACGACTTCTCTTTAAACATAGCAGTCATAACTGAGACTATCACCTGACACAGTCAGCCTGCTTAAAGCCTGATGTACAGTCCTGATACGAGCAGGTCCTTAACTGACTGAAAGTGGTGTAAATTTTTTCTCATTGTTTCCACACTGATTCAAGATCTGTCTCAAAACGAGGGCCATTCGCCCGTTAATCATTTATTCAACACATCCTGGCTGATTAATAGCTAAAATGTTCAACTTTGTATGTAAATAGGCACATTTGGAAAAGAAGAGTCCAAAAGGTTTGTGAAGTAATGTGACAAATGATCACTGTTAGTTCACACTGCATTTTTCTCATGATAGGAATTGGTAACTGAACTCTAGTAATGTGGACAAACAGCAACCACAACATTTCTGGGCTCAAACGTATACGCCCAGGGCATGCTTGTGTGACTCTGAGTGCCACAATGACTTTCTTTTTGATGTCACTCAGACAAGCTGAAGAAACTTACAGTCATTCTATCTGGTAAGTCATTCTCTACTGTGATCCAATTTTCTTACAAATCTCATTCTATTTCACACCAAGGATTACTGGTAAAATTGCAAAACTGCTCTGTAAAGAGAACATATAGCATGTTGATACAAAGACCGTTTTTTTTTTTTTTTTCATTTCAGTAGAGACTGAAGTTTTTACTTTGGCAGAAATGTTTATTTCAATGGAAAATATTAATGATGTGAGCTTTTGTCATAATTTCCTGTTTGGTTAAATACGATCGTTGAAACATTTAGGTATCAAGAATTATAAATGTCTGGATGACTAATGTGTATTTCGAAGTTATTGAGCCATAGAGTTTTGATTCTCAAAGTCAAAGCAGAGACTAAATTTTAACTTGTGTTTTTATATTTTAAGCAATATTTTGTGTAAAACTTCTCACATACTGTATATTTGGTGGCATGTAAATAATTGATTTATAACATTATCTCACTGTTGCCCATAAAGTCAGATATAACCTTATCATTCCAAGATCTCAGTGTAAAAATATATACTTAAGGCCAATCTGGGATGATAGACTTGACATGATTTTTTGTCAGGTAGACGCAAAAGATAATAACTACATCCAGTGTGACGAGTTCATCAGAACCTGTAAGGATGGCAGGTAAAATGAAGAATGCATAGACTTCAAGCCTGATATAATCTGTGTAACAAACACACATTTATTATACAGTTGAGTGCAGCAGTTTGCATACATCAAAATGATGTTTGTCTATATTTATTTCTGATTTATTGTTCTCATTGTTGCTAATGGTATCCCTAAACACAGTGATACTTTATTATACTCTTCTCTGTGAAAGGTCAATATTGTCTACTTTAGGTGTTTTAGAAGGCCACTAATGCTTACCTTGACTTGTTCACAGTTCATTAGACACCTCAATAAGTCACATTCATATATACATAACTAGACCATGTAAACAGGGATACACACTTTTGAGCTTGCTAATAAAGGTAACGGCTGACCTAGACTCCATTGCTATAATAGTTAGACCATTTTGTAAAGAGTATTTAATAAGGAAACATTAACATAAGATTCTGATATGTATAGAGAACCTGAAATAGAGTTTCTATATTTTCCACCCAGTAAACAATGGGGATGTAAACTTTTGCACACAACTGTACAATAACTTTCAAGAACCATTGTGTTGCATTCTAATGCAACACATGCTGTTTATTGCTATCAGACAAATACACAACAGCAATAATCAAATAAATCCAGACTTATGATTTGCTTTTGTCTTTTTTAGATCATGGTGAACCTTGCACTGGGTCAGATGTATCCTATTGCATGAATGGAGGAAAATGCTTTAAAATACCCTCTATGTCCACGCTCACCTGTGTGTAAGTCATAGTTTCTCGACCTTGGAGATAAACTTGGCCTATGGAACATTTCAAAGTCATAACTGAAATGTATTTAGTTCAGTGGCCTTATTTAGAGCACCTCTTAAACCCATTTTACAACACATAGCAGTTATGCGGCATCTAATATGCTCCCAGTTACGAGTTGCCTGAAATCTATTTCAGTGGTTTATAGCTAGAAACACTACAAAATACAATATTCATACTATTTTTGCAGCATGTGGACATAATCTAAACAGCACAAGTGATATATTTTAAGCCATAGCCTTCTGCAGTAGCATGTGCTTTGGCATTATTTAAAATACAAATTTTGTGGCAATTCTGCCATAATTGTTAAATTGTTTAAAAAAAAAAAAAAAGTGTTAATGCTTGTGTATTATACTCTGACACTCAGTACAAGAAAGCAGAAATAAATCCCCCACTCCCTGTTGTAAAATGGGCTTCACGATTATACACGTATTACTGCACCATGTGACCTCAACTAAACCAACCAACCCAACTGCTGGTACCATTTGCTAGCACTTATTTATGTGATGTCAGTGCCCTTGCATCAAAACCAACGTATTGATCTACTATGGATATAACAGCAGAGATGGAATGTGAGCTTTCAAAATACGTCATGGCATGCCATGCTATATGCCATAGCATGGCCTGACATGTGAGCTCTTAGATACAATGATTTATAAAAGCATTCTTAAATGCGTAAGAACTAATTTGTGATCTTCCCTGTCTTCTTGTAAGAGAATTTAATGTAAAGTGTTGGCCTGCCATATATATGTAGGAAAGTATCATATCATATGACAGTAACAAAGAGGGTGCTACAGTGATGTAATGGGGAGTGTTGTCACTCACAGCTCCAGGCTCCCTGGTTCGATCTTGTGCTCAGGTTACTGTCTGCATGGATTTTCTATGCACGTTTTCCCTGTGTTCACATGGGTTTCTTCCAGGTTCTCCAGTTTCCTCCCACCTACCAAAAACATGCCAGTAGGTGGACTGACTCAGATTATTTGACTGAGTGTGAATGCATGTGCGCATAATGCTCTGCGATGGACTGACATCCCCTCCAGGGTGTATTGCTGCCTCATGCCCAATGTTTTCCGGGATAGGCTCCGGATCCACTGTGACTCTTATAAAGTGGTTACTGAAAGTGAGTGAGAGTGACAAGTAAATTTATTAAGATCAACTCAATATGTCAGTAAGAAAGTTACCTAACTATGTGTACTGTGAACTATTTTACAGAAATGCCCCGTGAACATTCAAACACATATTATTTAATGCCTCATAAAAAAATGATGGGAGAGTGGGATTATGAGGATTTTGGGGACTTAATATAGGGTCGCTGGTCAAAAAAAGGTTAAGAATCCCTAGTGTAAATGTTGGTACTGTTTTTTTTTTTTCAGTAATAGCTGCAAACAGTAATGTAGAGCTTGGTGATTAAACAGGATTTTGAAACGTTTTCGTTCCACCCTACAGAATCTGCATTTTTTCTGGAACAACATAATTACTAATTATCTCATTAGCTAATTAGTTATCACATATTAAGTTATTTGCTATGTAGGTGTATACAATCCACTGTTGTGCAGAACACTAAGAACACTTAGGGTCATTGTCTTGCTGCATGACCCACTTATGGTCAAGCTACAGTTCACGGACAGACACCCTGACATTCTCCTGTAGAACTTGCTGGTACAATCCAGAATTCACAAGTCCATCAATAATGGCAAGCTCAGTTTTATTTGTATAGCGCTTTTAACAATGGACATTGTCACAAAGCAGCTTTACAGAAATAAATGGATTCACAAA
>CM075011.1:14770783-14824087 GCA_037576675.1 Pangasius sanitwongsei | reverse complement strand
AGTGGGTGCAAGTGTTGAGGATACAGAAGATAGGGATAGGTGGAGAGTGATGATTCGCTGTGGCGACCCCTGAAGGGGAAAGCCGGAAGAAGAAGAAATAACAACATGTTTTTACAATCCTTTCATGTAGAGCATCCACCATACAAGCATTTGTGGAAGCTGTTACTATAGAATGATAATGTATTAGAAGGAGCACATTAACATAAGCCTTGCAGCCGGCACTACTGTCAGAGCCGCTGTTATTGTAAAGTAACACATTCTGACCAAAAAAAATAAATAAATAAAAAATCAAGCATTCAACAGCATTGTGGTTAAAAATATACATTCCTGAAAGTTGTGTCTTACATTCTTTCCCTCAAACTGTTTTTCAGGGAATTCAGGCACATATTTTTGGACGGGAGCGTCTAGATCCAGCCTGCCCTCTTCCCACACTCGAGCAACAGCAGTTGCAGTCAGAGATTTACTGATGCTGGCAATCCTCATCACAGTGCCCACACCACAGGGTACTCTGTTCTCCAATTCAGCATACCCTATGCCTGGGGGCACACGTCTACATCAGATGTAATATCCTTTTTCTTTTTTTTTTTAAATAAAGGCAGCTCTTTTATCTTGAACAGAAAGTGAGGAAGCACTGATGCAGGTACATACCGTCACCCCACACCTGAGTGCCATCTACAGAAACCCCAATGACCATGCCAGGAGCTCCAACTTCATCCTGTTAACAAACAACACAGTGTAGACAGTGTTACAACGTTAAGAAGTGTGCACACTACAATGTGCGCAAGTATTTCAAAAGTAAAGACTGCATCGTTTCGACTGACACAAGTCACCATGGTCCAACATGGTTTCACTTGCAAATCAGTTATACTGTTCCCATCACTCAAGTCAAAGAGGGGATCAAACAGAGGATAGTGTGTGCACCTTTCCATACAAAATCATTTGTAATGAATCAAAATACAGCTGCATCGCTGGTGTGTGTTTGAATTTTGCATGAAAATATGAGAGCCGAACATCACACTGAATACTCACTCTACCAATTAAGATAACTTTTTTAAAGGAACTTTCCTGTAGGAAGCGTAAACCTCCATCTTATTCTGAACAGCTACAGTCTAATTTATTAACCATCTGTACCAGCTGGTAAGTGCTCGTAGAAAGGAAACAGATCCTTAAATAGATATTTTAAAGAAAATAATACGAAGGCAACTTGAACATCTCAAACATCTATCCATTTTCTGTACCGCGTATCCTACACAAGGTCTAAGGGGAACCTGGAGCCTATCCCAGGGAACACAGGGCACAAGGCAGGGGACACCCTGGACAGGGTGCCAACCCATTGCAGGGCACAGCCGCACACTCACACACCCATTGAATAACTATGGACCATTTAGAGATGCCGATCAGCCTATAACTCCCTTTGGACTGAGGGAGGAAACTGGGGTACCCAGAGGAAACCCCTGAAGCACAGGGAGAATATGCAAAATCCACACAAACTGGGCAGAGGCAGGAACTGAACCCACAACCCTGGAGGTGCGACACAAACATGCAAACTACTAAGCCAGTTTGAGTGGCTTGGCCTGAGTTTTGGCACAGGGTAGCTGGCAGACTAAACTGGATTTTTCAGCTGGGAACTGACACGAATAGGCAAAAGCATAAAAACTGGTTTTGGTACAAAATACAAACTGGTATGGGTTTGATTTGATTTTTAAATACAGTTAATAAACAAAGTTAAAATGCAGACACACGAGACTGACTGACTTGGTATCTGGGCAATAGAACACACTGCTATTTAAGATTTGTAACCAGTATCTCTATAATTTATAAACATGGAATAAGTGAACAGTGTGTTTTTTTTTGGAATTGTAATTGTAATTAAGTAATAATACTATTGCTTCTTATGTACACTCAGGTATAAAACAAGTCCCTTAAAATGATACTTACGTAGTGTAATTTATAAGGTATATAAAGGAGCACATCCCAGGGGACTCAGACACCCTGGACACACACACACACACACTCTGGACAATTTAGAGACGCCACAACGCATATCTTTGGTCTGGAGTACACAGAGGAAACCCCCCGGGGAAAAAACATGCAGTCTCCGAGCACACGGAGCAGAGGCAGGGCTCGAACCCCAGGCCCCGGAGATGGGAGGTGTGCGCGTTAGCCACTAAGCCACCATGGCCCCCTGTAAAGTGATACAGTAAAGCTAATGTGATGATACCTGTACCTTTATCCGCTGGAGGAGGTCGCGGCTGATTTCTATAGCCGCCCTGTATTTGGAGCTACTGTGAGAGTTTACTGTTTTCTCACACTCACAACGCTCACGACTATAAACGTGATACTTCAGCCCCAGAGCTAACAGAAACCCTGTCCCGATGCCCAGTGCCCAAAAATGTCGTTTTCCACCATTATTAGAGTGGAAAGTCCTCCGTGTTAGTGTCAGGGTCCTCTGCTGTGGCGCTCTTCCAGCGAGCAGCTGACTCTCCTGCTTCACACGAGCCGCAGACCAACAGGAGAAAGAGCCTCTGTTCTGAGGACAGTGTTTACACCGGGAGCAAATAACCGCCGGGGACAAACTTAACAACCGGGACATCGCTATGCTCGGATAAAAACTAAACGTGACACTCTACACTCTGCTTACAGGTATGTAAATATAAATATTCATGGACATTGAGGAAGCTAGCATACGTGAAGCTAGCGACAATACATGTTGCCAAAATGGATTATGGGTTATTGATTTTGATTACGAGTGTAAATTTCACCGCAAATTAATGCATATAAATTAAGATTTAATAATTTATTTAAAAAAAAAATAAAATGAAACACATGGTTTCTATTATCAACATTATTATTATTATTATTTTACTTTTATTTTTAAAAATTATATTCCACACACTAATTGGGGCTTTTACTTTGAAAAATATTTAAAATACAGTGACAAAGGACGTTTTCAACTTTAACAAAAATTAGGGCCGAATTCCAAAATGGCCCTCTACAGTAAAAGTACTGCACTATATAGAGCGTAGAGACCACAATATCATCCTCTATGTAGTGCACGTACAGAGGGAGTAGGGAGTCGTTACATATTCAGCCTTAGATTGCGACAGGGTTACCTTAAGTTCGTTAACTAGCTAGCTAGATAACTGTAGTAAAAGTTAAGCGAAGTACACAACGTTGCTAGAGAAACAGGACGTTTCAGATAAAAGTCTTTTATAAGCTGTGCAGCTAAAGTACCTCCTACAGCCTCTGAAGCACTTTGCTTACACACTTCTTGTTTCTCTGGAAAGGTTGTGTACTCTGATTAACTTTTATTCACACACACACACGGTGTGCTGTACGAATGTGCTACATCATACATTGAAGCAGTTAACATCATTTAGATAGGTGGGAAAGACATCTCTCTCTCTTTCTCTCTCTCTCTCTCACACACACAAACACCCACACCCACAGTGCAGGACTAATGTCCTACATGATACACTGAAGCAGTTAACATCATGTTGATACGTGGGAAAGACATCACACACACACAGAGAGAGAGAGAGCTGTACTAATAATGTATTACGTGATACATTGAAGCAGTTAACATCATTTAGATATGTGGGAAAGACATCAGGAAGTAGGGATGGAAACTGTGGTTGAAAGTGCACACTCAGTAACTGTGAGCCTTGTGTGTTATTGCAATATGTAAGAAAAAAAAAACGAGCAACCCCTTTTTTTTATTTGACTGAGAATGTCGATATAGGGCGTCAGCATGAACAGTATATCCACAAACACACATAGAGCGATATTATCACTGCAGCGCAAACCTCTCATTACAAAGACTGATGCACTTTGGAGAGCTGAGTGGTGTAAGAAACACAGGCACTCGTCTTCAGAGATAGGGGACAAAAGGGATCTGATCAGATGACTCATCCTTCACCATATTCTCGACAAGTCTGACAGTGCATGTGTGGTGTACGCCAAAAGAATTGCATAGGCCTGAAATTTTACTGCCATGGTTTGTACCCACTTGTCCTCTTAGGGGAAATGGTCACTGCAAATCAATACAAAGTTATTCTGACTGATCACCTCTAATCCTATGATGAAACATTACTATCCTGAGGAGAGTGCTTTATTCAAGGATGACAGTGTCACCATCCACAGGGCAGGAGGGCTCCCTGAATGGTTTGAAGATAGGGGTGCAACGATGCACTCCAGTCACGGAGTGTTTGATACCACACACAATACTGGCTTCAAAATTTGATTCCATTCTTGATTTGATTTCAATTCTCAGAATAATTTTAACTAAATTTTAATGAAGAAAAATTGTGACTGAAATGAGACTCCTTTTTTTTATTTCTAAAACATAAACAATGTGCATTTTTGTCTGTATAAAACTAAATAAATAAATGTAAAAAACTGCTACAAACAGTTTTTACAAGGTTTAATATTGTAAACAAAATGTACTACAGGTTCTCCAAATCTTAAAAATAAATAAATAAATTTGTAAATTCTCCCAAAAATTTGATTGAATAAACAAAGTCTCTGACTCTGAGAATGATTGATCGAAACATAATGAGCTCCTTGAAGTGTCTGAGGTGCCATTTAACCGGAAATAGAGCTCCAAAGTCGGCTAAAATGCCCTGATTCTGCTACCTCTTTCTCGGGCACTGTAGATGGTAGCGGCATAGGGCTGGTGTCGTTCTTGTGTAACCACAAAAACCTATAACGCATGTTGGTAGTTGTGATCTGGAGCCATCGGTGACTTCACAAGTACAGATGATTCCCAGTAATGGTGCAGGCGCTCCACGAAAGAATGCGATCATTTGACCAGCATGCGCTTGATATACAGTATTTTATCTCTATGTGTTGCACAGATTGGGAGCTCTGGTGTTCAAACAGTGCAATTGTGTCGAAGGCATAATTAACAGAATGCTGATATCCACAACATGAATCGCGCATTCCCATGATGCACATCGTCACATTTTTGCATCATGATGTCACGATGCATCATTACACCCCTTTTTGATGAGTATGAAAAAAAAAAAAAAGATGTAAATCATATGCCCAGGCCCTTCGTAGTCCCCAGATCACAACTCAGTTGAACACTGAAGATTTTGGACTGATGTGTTAGATGTTGCTCTGTTTTGGAATTGCTCCAGTCATTGCTCCAGTACTGGAGGCTTGTAGAATCTATGCCAAGGCATACTGAACCTGGGTTTAGACTTTAAGTTTTGTGTCACTGCTGGGTTGAGAAAGGTAAGCATGGAAAAAGGGGAGCTGTCTTTTACTGTACACCTACAGGATTTACCAACAAGCTAGGCGTGTCTAATGAGGTGGCCAGTAACTGTACACAGTGTTTTGTCTACACACAACACTTCCATTTCAGTGTTACTGCTATGCTGATAAATAACGTATGGTCTGTGGTGGTCCTATGTTGGTCTCTTTCCACTGATGGACAAGAAGGGCTGACAAATTGTGCACTTTTAGTAGCTGTATACTATGACGTGTATCTATACTGTAGGTGTACTAGTAACTGGTGAGCGTAGTTTCGTAGTTATATTGTCATCTATTAACCTGGTCATCTATAATATATCACCTATCAGGATCAGGGCACAAAAAAGGCCTTATTCTCTTGTTTGCTTTGGTTTAGAGAGCATTAGAGTACAAGTCACGATACAGATAAGGTTTCAAATTATTTTACTACAGAACTGTGTCTGACCTTAATGCAACCACTAGTTTTGTCCTTGCTGTGTTACACTCAAGTACATGATCATTTTAGGAAGGCTAAAGCACAACTTTCAGATGTTGGCAACAACTACTCTACCGAAGCCAAGCTATCAAAATGTATAAACCAAAATGTGGAAGACAGGCGTTATTTACAGCTATGCAAAGTACATAACATTGATACCAGACAAATAGAGCCATGAGGAAAAAGATTGTGTTACCTCTGACACATTTGAATTAATTACAATGTTAAAAATGGATCTCAGGCTTTAGAAATTCTAAAATTGTGTATTTTTATTTATATTTTGTACATTTTAGATATGACACACATTTAATACATCTATATTTAAAATGACTTTTGAACTGTATGAGGCACAACCAAATATGTTTTAATTGTCTTTCAACTCATAACACAGGCATTTGACCCATACCGGTTTCATTATGGGCAAAAACTATTTGCAAAAATAATGCTGTCTGGCATTTTGCACTGAGTAAAAGAAGCTGAAAATAAACAGACACTGTAGATGGGGACCTTTCTGGCTAGGGCTACTACTGGCACCCAAGTGAAACCCTAAACCAAACTGCTAATGTATTTGTTATGTAAAAGCTACAAACTGCTCGACCTTTGTCTTCACAGTAGCACCAGTGTACATGTTGGAAATCTAACCCAAATGTACACTTTAAAGGGATCTTTGGATTAATAAAATACATTTACTTCATCTAAACATGGCTTAAGACTCAACCGTGTCCCACTTTCAGAATAACGTGCATAAATTGAGGCTTAAGTGCAATTTTTGGCAAACTTTGTTATTTCTTATGGAAATGACAAAGCATGTGCATAACCAGAGTAAAAATGAACAAGTACCAGAATATTTCTTTAAAAACAATGAGTGTAAAACAAAATCAGTACATATGGCACATGTCTTGCAATTTGATAACAAAAAAAAAAAAACGAAACCACTCAAAAGTTACAAAATGCAGACATTGTCAGGAGTACAGGCCTTTCACATATTATTCAACTCCAAAAGAGTCTGTTCCAACATCTGGTTCATATCGAGGTTCTCTTCTTTAGCATGTGACAGTTTCTCTGTTAGAACATCAAGTGTTAGAAAACAACATTAATACTTTATGTAGTGATGATGTACGACAGAACAGAGCATGCACAGGTACTACAGGTCCACTGATGTTCAACACACACTCCAGTTAAGACTGTTGCATTATACATACACAGTTATTCAGTTAGCAATAAAATATCTTGGTACTTGCTCCTCTCTAAGAGACAGATGAGGAACTTCGACACCATGCAACAATGACCAGTATGTAAAGACGAGATGTTTTTTTAAGGCATGCTTAATAACTATAGCGTGCATAAGCAATATTGCAGCTTTTAAGACATTATTAACACAGTGCTAGATCACAGACACTTTGTACCAGGCTGTGAGTATGATTAACAGATTAGGTTGTATAGTTTTCATAAATATGGTGTAATCACACACGTTAGTGTAAAACATACATCATTTGGTTATTAATATGGAACAAAACAATTCACACTAGATTTAGTCCTCATTCAAGGCCAGTCTTAGTTCACTAGAGAGAACACGGTTTTTCTCAAGTTGCCGGTAGAGGTGGTCTGTGCAGTCAGGCAGCAGGTTAGGGAAGAAAAAAGACAAGAAAGTGAAACACAGGGAAAAAAAAAAAAAAGAACAGCTGAAGTGCAGAAGAAGAGTCAGTACAACTTCGATGGACCATACTTTGATAAGAACAGAACATTTACAGAATGGACAAAAGTGAAATATATTCCTCTGTGGAGAAAGAGCTGATGAAAAAGAAACAACTGCTAAGCGACATGGTCTTCCCAACCCAAGTCTTAGAGTACCGCCTGCTCTAACACAAACACTTCAACTCAGGAAGGACTGATAATTAGCGGAGTAATTAGCTCAGGTATGTTGGGAGCAGGAAAAACTCTAATATGAAATGAGAACCAGTGCTCTGGTAAAAGAGAAACACAATGCCACTAGAGTCACTATACGAATCGTCGTCTATAAACACTTCATTACTTAAATGCATCATGGGAGATTTATTCTGATAGGTACTTACACACCAATGAACAGAAAAATTTCATGCGTTCTTAAATATTTCATAGTAATCTGTAATTAAGGACCAAGCTCATTGGAATCAGAGAGAGAAAAAAGGTTCTCTCATAACACAACTCTGAGTTTCCCTAGTTTTCCACAGCGTAATAAATTGCATTCCATGCTGCTCAGAAAAGGTGAAATATCTGGAATGGGTCATGTTGCTCAGCAATATTCATTGTGAAATCATTGGAAGCGCAAATTAAAACCAATATGATTTTCATTAATATTCTCAGCTCAATATTCTCATTCTGCTTGCCAACCACTAAATATTATTTTCAACCACTAAATATTATTTTCAAGAACAATATTATGTTCATCATGAATGCAGTTGATATTAAATGTTTATCCTTCGCTGGTAGTATCATGTTGAGGGCTCATATTTATGACAATTCTAAAGCCAGAACATTTAAGCATCTTTTAGCTAATCTTCAATTACTGCTTCATTTGCATGCATTACAGCTAATGCAGTGGCTTTAATTTAATCTCTATAATAAACCTACTGAAGGACACCTTACAGGACTGTCAAAAGGCCCAGACTGAAGGATCAGATGGTTTTGTATATATGCAAATGCTGTTAAGCCACAGTGTATGTAGGCAGTCCCCTATATAACACACTCCAGCTTTATTACCTGTATTACCCTTGAAATGGTCACCATAGGAAGGAAATAAAATGCATGACGTAATAGCAGGCCATCTTGATTTTATTATAGCCACTCAGAAATAAATTAAAGCACAAAGAAATGAAAATAAGACAGCAAAAAAGAAAGAAAAAAGGACAAAAAGTGAGGAGATATAGTTTTACATAGAAGGAAGAATGTTTATTTTTACACAATGCAGAAAGAATCAAAGGTTCTGTACAAGAGAGGGGGAAACAAACCAACACTGAAGGATAGAAGGAGACAGAGAAAAAGGGAGGGAAAAGGGAAGAGGGGAAAGACAGACAGGTGAAGGAAAAAAGGAACAGAAGGCTGGAGAGAGCAGGGTGATGCCGCTCAGCCGACAGGAGGCGTCTTTGATGGGGCGTAAACAATTTATCTGTGCAGGGAAAAGGAGCAGAGAGAACGTGATGAAGGGGCCTCACTGTGGGGCTGAGACGATGCACAGCACACACCAGAAAGGAGAAGAAAAGGGGCACTGCACACATGACCCACAATATCCATCACAAGGACATTGCTCAGGGGGGCACACACTGGTGTGTATCCCTCTCACACAATCTCACACTTCAAAAAAAACAACAGGCAACCGATAACCAGGGCTCAGTGTGAATTTCCCAATACGGATAAAATAACTATTTTAATATATACAACTTTTTCAACCTGTATACGTGTGCTGAGTGTATAAATTTACACACACAGGGTCTGTCAGAAACGATGCATACAGAATCGCGGTAGTTCACTGTGCTCGTGCTAAGACGTTATGGTTTCTATATTAAGGCACTCATTCTAACACCTAATCGTGTCTGTAATGACAACTTCACAGGGACTTCTATAGCAGATGCACCACAAGATAAAAGTCTGATGATAAATGAATTTAAAAACGTGTTGTTATTTAACAGAGAAATCGTATACTTGGTGATACGGTGACGTTTTCTATTATTAGATTCTGTTATTTGACATTTAAGTCTCAGGTGTCAGTGCTTTGTAACGAGGAGTTCCTTTTCCAGCAAGGGAGAGTCTTCAGGAAAAAGACTTCATGCTTTCCAGTTTCTTGGTAACATGCCAAGCTGCATTTTTTTTCCCTTATTAACTTAAATTAACTCTTATTTAACTAATAACTTAAAAATTTTGCTACAGGAAGATAATCCATCTAATAATAATTCACAGACACAAAGTGGTTTATTTTCCTATAACAGCACAGCCCAGTGTGTTTTATTCCTTACTCATATGACGTTAATGGACGATTAACTGCCCTGCATAATGCTAAAAACATTAACCTGCCTTCTAAATCTCTGGTCTAGGTCATAGTTAAAGAATAAATGGAAGAAAGAATCCACTTATAACTACTTATAACACACAATTAAAAATAAAAAAAAAAACAGCTAGATAGCAGCTAGTGTAACTTTAATAGCTACAGAGACACGCCAAACCCCAAAACCACCTGCGCTGACTTACCAAACAGCACACAGGCCGATCAGAAAGTAAAACACCACATATGATACACTGTGTCATCTCAGTCTCAAACACCACGTTGAACTGAGGTGCACTGAGCACATTACATAGTAGTTGACAGTGTTAGTAGGAACGGAGTAAGTCAGAAGAGGATACACACAGGAATTAACTCAAGTACAGTTTCCACGGACATGCTTCCCCTTTAACAACACTACATTTTAGCAAACTGTGTACATGCTCTGTGTCAAGATTAACAATACATCTTATTTGTGATGTATCAATCATGAGTAAACACTTTTTAGAGCCTGGTGTAAGCCCTGTTTGTATCACAAACCAGTAAAACTCATACAGAGGTTATAAAAACAGCACACTACTATACACTGTTTCACAAAATCAGGCTTCACTGTTGAACATATTACATATTTGCTCCTCACTCATGACAAACTTATGACTATTTGTGACATGTACAAGAGAGGAAACTACATGAACTAGCACACATTCACAGCCTTTGCCACAGAGTGTGCAGAGGCGTGAACATGCCATTGACAATGCACTCTCTCTCAAGAGGAGCAGTAACAGTAACAGCAGCCATTGATCTTGCTGAGTAACAGAGATAGCAGGAAGTTTTAAAAAGGGAGATATGGTTGGTGAATTAATGGAACAAGGTCACACAGTCAGAGAGATGGAGTGATCAGGTGAAGACGGAGGAGAGTAGACAGGGACGGGAGGATGGGCAGGCAGAGGCACAAGCAAACAGAGTGCACGAATTACATTGAAGTCATGTCGTTGAGAGCGTGGTCCAGCTCCTCGCTGATAGCTTTGTACTTGAGTTTCTGGGAATACAACTCATCTTTTGGGGGGAAGGGGGTGGGGAGGATGAGGGGGTGGGGGAGGGGTGGGTGGAGGAAGGGAAAGGAAAGGGGATAGGGAAGGATAGAGGTGACAGGGAGGTGAAGAGGTGGGTGAAGCATCCATTCCAGCAGAATGACAGGCCCGAGAGAAACAGACAGACAGAAAGCACGGAAGAGTGGGAAGGGGAAAGTTTAGAAATTAAAAAAAAAACATGAAACATGATGCCATGTCAAATTCCTCAATGCTACTAAGATTATACGTACAGTAAATGTCCAGACCCCACAGTTCTTTTACTGAAAGGCCCGTAACATAAGGAGATACTCCATTTCCTACACCACTAACAGATGTCTTTTTTGATCCGTGACTTCATATCACCAGAGTGCAAATATTCTACTCACCGGGCCACAGTTATGAAAATGACACACTGGATGCATGAATAACCAAATGACTGGGACAAAGAGGGACGAGTGAATGGCCGCTTAGGTTTAAGTCTCTGTAAAACTAATCAGGCACGAGTCCAAAATGCTCTAGTGTCTCCGGTCGAAAAACTGAGAATATTGATTTGTACTGCATTCATTATACTAAGTCCATCAAAGAGAAAGGAAATTAAAAGGAACTGTATACAGAAAGACAGTTTTATTGAATAGATAGTAAAGAATAAAGAAGAATAACTGGACGTAAAGCAAGAAGCTTTTTGTGAATGACTGAAAGTTTTATATAGTTTGTAGCATAAGACTGTATAGCTATAATATACCCATATCTCTACACTGAAAAAAAAGTCATACCTTCCAGGTCATCAATGGTCTTCTCAAGCTTGGCTACTGTTCTCTCAGCAAACTCGGCACGAGTCTCAGCCTAAGGTGAGAGAAAACATTGGCTCATACACACATACACAAACACAAATGTGTGTAAAGTCCTCTGATAACAGCTATAAAATCTTGCCTCCTTCAGCTTGTCGGTGAGGACCTTGATCTCCTCTTCATATTTGTCTTCCTTCTGCGAGTACTGTAGAGGTAAAGAGAAAAGCAAATGTCAGGATTCAGACGAGCGATTCACCACAGTGTCTGGTACACATCTTTACATTTAAACGATTTACATTGTCTGTCGACAGAGAGAAGTGTTGCAGATACGTTGGTATATGTAAAAACTAGGAAAATCAGGGCATTCCTTTAAACTCCACTTATTTTCTTTTTAAGGTCTTGATTACATGTAGTAGCTTGAATGCACTAAATGTTCACGTTGGTATTATACAGTAGATAACCTGGTGACAGGGCTGATCTGCTCTAGACTGTTATATCGCAGGATGTTGAAGCTTGTTTAGGGCAGAGGTGTTTTCAGGGGGCCCTGAATCACACAGACAGTACACCTACCTTCTCAGCCTGGGCCTCCAGAGACTTCAGGGTGTTGGTCACAGTTTTCAACTCTTCCTCAAGCTCAGCACATTTGCTAGTGGTTTACATAAAAGGGTGCAAGAAGAGGGAATAGAGAAGCAAGGTATGGAACATAGCAAGAGGGAAAGGATAAAGAAGACAGAAGATACGGGTAGATTGAACAAGACAGAATAGGTTGGATGTAGAGAAAGTGAGACAAAGAGATGGAAGGGTAAAGAAAAGGGAAATGAATCATTAAAAACCCCTAAAGTGAATGAAAACAGAATAATAAATGGTGACAGGATGTCCAACAAACCCCCAAACAAAGCAGGATTGCAAAAAAAGAACACGTGAAGGATAAATTCTATATCATTTATGCATGCTGCAGGGGTCTGTAGGAAGCTGTCCATGTATGGTCTTCCTGCTTGGTTAGTTGGGTGGAAAAGGGGAAAAGGGGAAAGCTGAAAAGGCAAAAGCAGGTAAAGCAAAGCCTTTTTTGGAAGGACAGAAGCAGGAAAGGCTACATCAGAATGAGGAGGCCTGGCAGAGTGTTAGTGTTAGTATGCAGTACCTTCTCTTCTGCTGATTTTAATGACTTAAAGATATGGTCCAGCACACTGATCTCTTCCTGTAATCGTCGCACGCATCTGTGAGTGCGTGTGCACAGCACAAGGCCATTCCAAACAGGGAACACATGCAAGTTAATAGTGCGTGCAAAAAAGAAAAAAAAAATACAAAATACAAAATGCAAGGGTCAGACAACTGCATTAAAGCAGCAGAAAAAATCTTTGGATTCACAGAATGGAAGTATGTGGCTATATTGTGCAAATACAAGCAGAAACACGTGTTATAGCAGGTCAGTAGGGTAATAAAGACTGTATGTGAAACAGCAGTGACGTGGCTCACCCCTCAGACAGCTCAGCACGCTCCTCTGTACGCTCCAGCTCACCCTCAACGATCACCAGCTTACGGGCCACCTAAACACACACAAGCCAGGATATGAAATACATACATGACACATGTGTACAGTTCACCTTAACGTGCACTTGTTAAGCCTATTATCATCTCCAGCAGATTAAAATCTGTTGAAAATGGATGTGTGTGACATACAGATTAGCGCATATTAAAAATGTATTTACTCAAAAATGTATTAACGCATCTTGATTTAAAAAAAAAAAAAAACTTAATTCAAAAGTGATTGCATTAAGATGCAGCATTTTAGAGTGGCAGCAGCCCTTAGACCCAGATCCTATTTGATTATTTTTAATTCTACATACTACATAATCGAGAAATGGTTGTTATTTAACTTTTTCTGAACTGACTTTGATGCCATGCTGCAAGCTGAGTTTACCAATTAATTACAAAGCACTGTAAGTACTACCGTGATTGAACAGAACTCATGAATATGTGCTTTTGACGACAATGGAAGGCAAAGATACTATACACTTGCTGTTCAAGTGGTTAAAGTTGCAAAAATGTTTGCTAAGGAATTGGGAAATATGGGTGCTAGCTAATGACTGAGGCTACTCATTAACACAGCTAGCAGCACATCACCTATACAAACAACGTGAAGTTAGAATAATACTAGAAATGAGACGAAACTGTCAGGAATATCAAAATTTTCCTAAGATATGTTGGGAAATGATTAAGGAAATACCTTGAGTCATCTGCTAACCCAACTATTATGGGCTCTGTTGTATTGACAAAGATCAACTTTGTAGAAAAACGTGAGCAATTAGAACATTTCGGTTTCCAAATTGGTGAACACCACAAGAGTGAGTCGTTCATGTGAGGTCATCTTGTAAATACACTGAGTACAATCTCTTGTATTGAATATAAAAAAACATCACAGTTCACTTGCATATCAGGAGGTGAGCTGAGCAACACACCTCCTCATATTTGCGGTCAGCTTCCTCAGCAATGTGCTTGGCCTCTTTCAGCTGGATCTCCTGGATTTCCATTTTCTCCTCATCCTTCAGGGCCCTGTTCTCAATAACCTTCATGCCTCTGTAGAGGGAAAAAAAAAAAAAAAAAGAGAGGAAAGCGGTGACAGATGGAGAGGTAGGGAGGGAGGACGGCAAATACAGCCAAGGTATGAGGAAGGTCAGTGTCTTCTGTCATTGTAACTCAATCTGCAGCAATAACCACAGATTAAAAACTGTTAGGGATGCCAGCATTATGCCATCACTCAAATACTATATCCATGTATACCATTTTGAACCAATTGTCAATTGAAATTGAAAATTGTCAGCCGTTAACTGGCTGAAAGGAGGAAAAAAATGATGCATTAGTAACTGAAGTGAAGTCTCTGCCTAGAGCAGCTGTGTACGAGGGTGTGGGGCTGTGCTGCACAGAGGGGCTGTGTGTGAGGCAAACAAAGAAAGGGAAACACAGCCTTGTGCCCCGTGAATTGCTGTTTATTCAGTGCCATGGTGCCACTACACAAACTGCTCACGTCTGTTTAGACCAACAACTGGCATCACCAGAAGCATGACTTAATGCACACAGCTGCAACATCCTTAAACTTCCTGACTTTCAGAAGTTATTTCTTGATCCTGCACAGATTCAGGAGATTCAAAGTTTCCATCTTTCTTTTATTACAAACTAAGACATTAACAGTTATCCTGGCTAACTGGGTGTGATAGCTGGAAAACTATATTCTCAATGGACCGACATACAGTCATTTAACAGGCACCAGATGTATAGCGCTGCCTAGGAAGTGGAGGCATTTCGTCACTTTTGTGGAAGTACAACAGCAGAGTCTGCTACTGTGGTTAGTGTACAAGTGGTTAAGTGTTGATAAAAGAGGGGGAAGGGTATACCAGTGTGCAGCATGTCTGTTCTCACCATTTACGCTAATCTGTTGTAAAGTATGGCGTACCATCTTACACAGCTCACCTCTCGCTCTCATCAGCAGCCTTCTCAGCCTCCTCCAGCTTCTGCAGGGCAGTGGCAAGACGCTCCTGAGCACGATCCAACTCCTCCTCAACCAGCTGGATACGTCGGTTAAGAGAGGCTACGTCGCCCTCAGCCTAGGGAAGGTCCGCAGAAGAACCACCATGAGAAACAGAACCATGGGAAGAACATAATCACACACACCCACCACTTCTCCCACCACACATACAAAACGTGTGTACACAAGTGGTTCATGTTCACCAGTAAACACAAGGAACTGGAGGCCTTTAATATTCTAAACAGGCTACTTAGGCAAATTAATGCCCACGGAGGCAAACAGATAACTCCCTCCGAGACCCTCCTTACTCTCATCCTGCATACGCTGGCAGTAGTGTTAATCAATGTGAAAGGACTGGGCATTTTACTGGGGCTCTCAGTGAGCACTGTTGAGTAATCACAGTCTCTACAGGGCAGAATAAATAATTCTGTCAATGGCAAAACTACACGAACCGAACCAAAATCGTTTTCTACATTCAGTTTCAAAACCAGTGTAACGGGAAGGCATTGTCTTCACATCAGATTATAGCAATTACGACGACAGGACACTGTAGTAATATACATGAAGTGCACAAACCTATATACATATATAACTTTAAACAGATATAGCGGGGTGGGAAATACCTGATAGAAACCTAGCACAATATTTAGATTCAGTACTAGCAGCAACACTGCAGAATGACATTATGGTTACAATTTCATTTAAAAAAAATATATATAAAAATAAGTAAATATACACAGAAATAAGGAAGGAAAATGAAATCAAATGTATTAATGCCCAATCAGCTACTTGTGAGAGCCAGTCAAGTATTATTAAAGTACTGTCAATACCCACAGGATCTTTCACACGTCAGGAATAAAAAGGCACTAACTGTACTTTTCGTGGCTGCTGGGATGGTACCATCAAGGGTATGCCTTATGTATATGTATTGTGGATCTTTTACCTACAAAGGTTATACCTTTATGGTACATAAATGGTCCTTAAGATTCCATTTTAAACTGTAAAAAAAAAAAAAAAAAAATGCACTGTATTCATGTTTTCTGGTGAAACATACATGCTAAAAGTTCAACAGATGCATCTTTAGTGGCTCTGCCTCTGCAACAAGGAAAGGTACAGTCTGGTACCTTTACTGTGTATTGTGAAACAACCGAGCATGATAAATATCCCTCAGCCCTAGCAGATATCATCTAAAGAATTTTCCAATCCTTGAAGAAATTTATAAATGAATGCAGTTTACAATGTGCTGTCTCATTACGGCCTAACTGCACTTGGGTAGATACTACACAGTCAACTTGCATAATCAGCCCCAACCCTTTGCAAAACCATGCAAATGGAGAGAGACACTCGCAGCTGAGGGAATTACACAGGGCCAAAGTGCATCAGGTGCTCTCAGTGAGAAGGAACTAGAAAGCAGCTGGTATAAACAGATCCTCTGTATCACATCTGCAGGAAGATCTTAGAGATGACTCATCCTTGCACTCCTGTGTTTAGTAATGAACTAAAAGTGCATAAATTGTCCGGTGTCTGGTTGAAGAGCTTCTCTTTACAGCTGAAGACACTGTTTCCTGGTTGTGTTCTAACAGCCAAGGTGGCTGATGTGGCTGATCTAGCTCCCCCCCCCTCCTCACCCCCCGGCATACAACAACGCATCTTGCCCTTATAAGGCAATTGGTTTGCAAATCGTTAGTGAATAAGCGGGACTTCCACACTGAGCTACAAGCACTTTCCCTTTCAGTTATCATGCAGCCGGACTGCTCAGTGCTAAAAATACACTAACCAACACTAACCAAAATACTAATGACAAAGTGTCTTCATTATATAGGATATTAGGAGCTAAATGCGTTTTTATTACACGCAGTGGAGATGGTCTGTATGACTTTTTTTTTTTTTTTTAAACAGAGGCATATTAAATCTAGTCATTTCAAAAATAAAAGAATTGCGCGCGCTCTAGTGTTCGTTGTTACCAAACTAACTACTCATATACATGATATTAAACAAACAAACAAACAAAAAAAAAAACAACTGAATTTATTTTAAAATTCCCAGCAAAGCGACACGTTATGCAACGCGAACTGCTTATGAGCAACACCCTAACCATTATCCAATCATCTAACCCCAGTGGAATAATTACAGTCAGGGAAATGAGCTGAGCTCGTGAGCTGGGTACCAGAGCGCCATTCCGCTGGCTCACTATTGCGCAGCAGCATCACATGCGCGTGAGACGCGCCTCTTCAAAACAGTCAGCTAGTAAAAGTGCTCAACACAGCACATCCTGCTACACTCCCGCGTCCACCTGGATCGCTCGACATGAGCAGCTGTGACTATACCAGTGTTTCCCCCCCACCTCAGCTCTCACACGCTTACCGTTTCTCGGGCTTTCCTCTCCTTAGCCAAGTCCTTCTGCAGTTTGTCCGCTCTCTCTTCAGCGCCGTCTGCCTGCTCTTGCAACAATTTTATTTTCCGCTTCACAGCTTCCAGGGATGTTAATCCAGCCATTATTCTATCCAACTACTGAAATGTTGATTATAGCTTATCTGAAATTGAGTTCAGAGGGCAGAAACGCCCTGGAACGCGTAGCTCAAGGGAAAAAACCCGCCCTGTTCAGTGTTTGGGTGAAAACGCGCAACTCTACATCCTACACCGGAAGTAGCCATGCTTTTGTTGCCACGCCCCAAATAAATACGTCATCGAGCTACCAGACTGGTGGCATGGCCCAATGAGTTTCCACTGTATTTTTATTGTTATTATATATAACAGCAATATATAATGTATTACAAATAATAATAATAATAATAATAATAATAATAATAATAATAAAAACTGCATCCGTCATTTCATGGCCTGATGAGGAATGATGGTACTGATGTGCTACAAAGAAGCGATTGTGAATGAGAAAAACGAGCTGGACGTAAACGAGGCACTTTTTTTTTGGTTTTGTAACTGAATAAACAGCACACTCTACTGGCAGATTAATTCATCTGAAGCCCTGAACTGTGTCTGTATAACAGACCACATGTTTAGTCGTTTCACGGTAGTTTTGTTTAAAAAAAAAAAAGAAAAGAAAAGAAAAGAAAAACACCAAAATGAAGTACATAATCTAAGTAAGATGAAGGAGATTCGTGAAATTTGATTATATTCAGCTTAATTGAATTTCCTTACCAGCTGTAACTCAAATTGGTGCAATTTTATCCTTAGACCTGCAGGTGGCGCATTGAGCGTGCAACATTTAACACGCTAGCGGTGAGGAGAAGGGAAATCCCAACTTTTTCCAAGTGTGTGTGTGTTTTAAACAATTGCATATTAATAGGCTATTTATTTGTTCAAAAGCAACAGTGCATAATAAACCAACTATCTTGTAAATGTGTCTACACCAACCTCTTTCTCACACAATTATTATTATTATTATTATTATTATTATTATTATTATTATTATTGTACGCTTTCTCACACACACTTGAATTACCATTAACACATAATAATCCCGAATTTCTTACAAAAGGAATATTTGGGTGTGTGGAATGACTAGAAGTCTGGAAATAGTAAAAAGTACAAACAGGACTAAAATGATAGTTAGATAAAAGCCATGGAATTATTGTAATCTTTCAGTCAGTGGGATTTCCCACTGCAGTTCTTAATGTCTGAAATACAAGGGGCCACAGGGAAAGAGGAAGAGTTCTGAGACTTTCTCCAGTGCTCAGGAGACACAGCCCAAGGCTCTGCTCTGCGTCTTTACCATATAAAGCACTAGTCTAAATATAACAGGCCGGCTGCTCAGCCTTACAGGAGCCCTGGCTACATCCCCAAGTCTAGGGCTACATCCAAACCCACATGCTATTTTGAAAAACTATTTAATACTGTAGTGTGTGGTTTCTATGTCTGGCCTAACAAAATCTCTCTTACAGAGTTCCTTGTGTTACAGATTACAGTCAGTGTGTGTATCACTGTGTGTGTGTGTGTGTGTGTTGGTGACATCAAAGGTGAACACATCAGACCCGAGTGAAACAACAGTCATTAATTAACATCAGTTGTACTTCACCCAGGTCTACTCAGAAGGGGTGAGAGAGGGAAAGTGTGTGAAGCAGTGAGCAGCTGGATTGCGGTGACTCTTCTTTCTATACTTACATCTGCGGCCTTCTTCTCAGACAGCTCCAGTTTCTCCTGGGCATCTTTAAGAGCTTCGGAATACTTGTCCAACTCATCCTCAGTGCCCTTCAGTTTCTTCTGCAGAGCTACCAAATCATCCTCGAGCTGAGTGTGGGCGTATTTTACGCATTTTTTGGTGACAGCGGTGAATAGCAGGAAGCAGAGTGCATGGCGTGAGGAGCGCAGGGACAGACAGACAGATATACAGACAGGGAGACAGACAGACAGAGACAGACAGAAGGAAAGAAAGAAAAGAAGTGATTAGATGCAGGCTGGGAAAGGCACACTGAATACCTTTGTAGCGACCTCCTCGGCGGTCAGCAGCTTTTCCTCAGCACCTTGGAACTCCTCTAACACTCTGTCGCGCTCGTCCTCAGTTATGCGCAATTTCTTTTCCAATTCCCTTAATTCATCGTCCAGCTACACATGCATGCAAACGACATTTTTTTTTTTTCATGAACAAATTACGTGCATTATCATACAGGTTTAGGTTACTCACTGGAATTAGGATTTCTCCCATTTTTAATGGGATCTTCATGAGAATTTATGATCAACAGTTAAACTGCTTACAGAGCATCACTTAAACATTATAGATTTTCACTTATCCTGTTAAACCCATGCACCCTATCTTTGAAAATCTTCTGTTCCTATAAATCCACTCAGGGTAATCCGTTTAATTTCGAGGCATTGATGAGGCAGGCACACCATCACACCATGCCACCAGAATTCATGCCTTTTTTTTCTCTCTATGGATAACAATAAAGTCCCCCAAAGATATAGCCGACCTGCTTGCTCCTGTCCTCTGCTGCCTTCTTATCGGATTCAGCCTGCTCAGCTCTGTCCAAGGCGTTCTCCTTGTCGAGCTTGAGCATCTGCATCTTCTTCTTAATGGCATCCATGGCTGCTTATTTGTGTGTTTGTTTTTTCGGCCGCACGAAAAGTAAACGTCCCTCAAAAGTCACGGCGACTCGGGTCCTAAGCTCGGAGCGTCTGTGCCGAACTGTGCGCTAAGCTGGAGTGCAGGCGCTCTCTCTCTGCGCCCTGGCAAATATGTACTTTCACATGGGGGGCGGCTGAATTCCTCAGGACATTCAATACTTTTTTGGAAACTGCCTCTGCCCGTTCCTTGTGGAGTGCCCTGTCTTTTTTATGGATCTGCATGGTGATTCGCTGCTGCTACGCATTTGACTATTCATATGCCTATATATGGGGTGTGATGGTAAGGAGGCGTCAAGACGTTCCTATTTCTAACACTGTAAAAGTACAGGAAACACTACTGTGGAAAAAAGTTGCCGTAAAGCAGCAATTGTTCTGATGGAGAATATTATAAAGCAGTTGCACATACATTTTATATATATGTATATAAAGTGTGTGTGTGTGTGTGTGTGTGTGTGTGTGCGGGATTGGAGCAAATCTTAAACAGTCACGTTCTCTGATTGTTCTCTGATTGTTCAAGTTGGGATGCTGATATTTTCCTGCAAATATTTCTCTGAATAATTTAAGCAACGCATCGTTTCCCCGACATAACCCCGAATCACGCACTGCATGCGCACTTGCTGAAGTCTGTACTGCCTTTAGAGACAGTAGTGTAAGGGCTCAGAAGTCTATAAGAAGAATGGGACATCTGTATATCTACATCACTGAAGTGTCAGGAGGCGCGTGTGCGCGTCAGGGGCGCGTCCACAATGCGCTTTATCTGAACCCTCCTTAAATGTGTCGATCTCAAGTGAAGCGTGCAGTTAGCGGGGGTTAAGTGCTCTGAATGTGATGAGGACTAGCTGGTGACAGATTGGACATCTAGTCTCTCAGGTCGCTTGTTTTCAAACTTGAGTTTGATGCTTCCAGGCTGATATATACGCCTGTGATAACCCTTGAGAACCTATAGGCTTTGTCTGTGCAGCCTTTGGGCCAAGACCACTGTAAAGTTTGGCTTTGGTTTGGTTTTACACTGACCACACCAAGTGTTTCCCAATCTCCAGAATGGGAATCTGCAGGTATATTAAGGTCACACTTTTTGAGAACACCTTAATGAGGTTTGCTTGTCAGACTCTGATCTCACTGTGGTGTTTGTTTTCTTTCAGTTCTGATGTCTTGTCTGAGGATATGACTCTGGGTATTTTTAGGTCTGCCTCCTTCTGACACCTGTTCCAGTCTGTAAATTTCCTTCAAGACACCCTGGCCAAAAGGCTGAAGACACACATGATAGGATAAGCCCCTAAAATAATCCCCATCTTAAACAACACATCTTTGACCGCTTTTAGATATAGTGATAGTGTTCTGTCTTATATATCTCTGTATGAAAGATTAGAGCACTAAGACATAGTGACGTTTTATGTTCCAACAGCTACGACAGTTTATCATTTTAATGCTCTCAAGTGGGCAATTATAGCCTATTTCAGGAAATTTCTTTGTGCAGGTTTGAATTGGATCAACTAACTATGAGCATTTCTTAGTCGAATCAGGTGTATAAAGTAAAGGTAAAATTAATAAACGATCGATTTCTATAGACGGTAAACAGTAAAACATTCCAGACTGGGGATAAATGAGGCAAGTAAATTATTACTCGGTTACATTTCTTAAACATGGATTTTTGAATTACTTTTTGACTACAGCATCTTGAATCAATGTTTCCCAGGCATTAGATTTGAGTTAGCATGAAGTGCAGACATTGCAGACAGGGGCTATACAAGCTGCCAATAAATGACTGGTAATCTGGGTAAATTTTAGAATAAGAGAAGAATTAGAGAAAAATTTGCAAGTCCAACGAAGCACACAAGTTCTGGGTTTAGACTTGGATGGGTGTAGAATTGTTTGGTGTGGAGTGAGTTAAACAAGGACTAACACTGTCTAATCTACACATTGTCTAGATCTAAAAAATCTGTCAGTGATTATAAAAGAACCAATACACTAGTCTGGTACAAAGTATGAATTCTGTTTCCATATGATCATCAGTGACACTATCAACTTATTTGCTGCATTTCGGTTTTATAGGTAGTAGTTGACGCAAAATATATATAAATAGTTCACATCAACCTTTCTAACCCTCTAAAATCTAGTTTTCCCCTTAAAATGGTTTGTGTGCATGCCTTCATGTGTTCAGTGTGTGTAAGTTCGTTCTTTCTAAAAGGCTTAATCAGATTGTTTTGTCTTAGTGTGCAAGGTCAATGTGTTACAGTGAGGGACAGGTATTAGACTGTTTGGGTAATCCTAGATGGCAGGAGTCATGCAACAATACTAATGCAGTGAAAGTAAACACAGCTGAGTTCACTTTTATGGTATTTTTTTCTTTCTTTTTCTTTTTTTTTTGTAACTTATGTTTAAAGGCACATATGGTTTGAAGGATTGAAAATTTCATGGAACCCTTTGACATGCTGTGAAAGTGTTACAATGTACTGCTTTCTTAAATCTTTTCCTGAACTGGGCTATGGTTTAGATTCAGTATAACAGAAGGAAAACCTTTATTATATTACAGATGTGGGAAGGTCACAGCATTTTAAAAAGAGTGCTAAGTCTATGAAAGTCAAACTCTATGAAAGACTTTTTTAAATGATTAAAAATCCTCATATGCAATTTACAGAAATATCAGCATAAATAAATGTATGATAAATGCATGGCTTTTTGAATTACTTCTCGACTACTGCTTATTGATTCAGTGTTAGATTCTATTTAGCATAAAATAACTACAGTAGGAGCACAAGCTACCAATACATTAGTGGTAAACAAGGTGAAAAATACAGTAGAAAGATTCTTCAAGCATAATTGCAATAAACACACTACATTATCCTGTGCATAATGTAATTTATTTACGGTTTATTACAATATGAGTTAAGCCTCAAAATTCGTAACTGTTTATATGCTTGCTATAAAAGCCGACTGGTGGATTTATAGTATGATTCTAGGAATGAGGTGATTTTTTTAAATTTTCATATTAAATGAAACCAAACATGAAACTAAAGTGTCAGCAGTTATCAGTAAGGAGTCTAAACAGAAAAGTATTAAAGCGCAGTGCCAAGTTAAATTGTCTCGCAAACATGATAACTGTGTCACTAATAGCATTGTATTTTATCAAGCTTCATAACCTTTCTGTGCAATTTCTTTTCTTTTTTTCCCCCCACAGTGAAACAGGTGTATATAGTATCCACTTCTGTTCATAACAAATGTGTGCTATATTACCAGTGTTGCCTATGTCCTTCTCTTTGTTATCTGTTGTAATGTGTAATGTCTATAAGCACAACAAGAGCTTAGCAACCAAGTCAATTTCTTTGTATTCTCGAGTGTACTTAGCCAATAAAACATGATTGCATGTTTTTTAATTTGACTCAAAACACCAAAAAATTGTTGCAGCCCACTTACAAATAGTATAGACAGCACTACATAAGTATCAGGTCACAGTTATCTGGGCCCAATTTCCCAAAACCTTCATACATTCCAGAAATGAGGTGACTGGTCCAATGAGTGAGTGTTCAATGCCATGCTCACTCTACCATTTTACAGTGATCCTTGTGCTGTATCGCTTTTGGAAAACTGGGCCCAGAACAGCTTACCACTAACCGTATCCCATCAGTGTGCCATTTATCTAATACAAATCTGGCTCAGTTTATAAGTCGTAAAATATTAATGTGTCATGCATATTAGGGAGACAATTATTAAGATGTACCACAGAGGGTCTGAAAGATAAAAAACAAACCTAAAACTCCACTAATCAGAGATCCAAGGATGACAGTTCGATACCTTTTGGAATTTCCTGAGTAAGCACTGTGTATTCATAGTTTAAGTCTCCTTTTTGTGCTAAGCTGCTGTTTATCAGTATGCTGATCTTGTAAGGGTTCCTTCATTTGGGGCACTTACCATAATCTTTCACGACTAGAGAGAAGGAGGATAAGCCGTGTTGGAACGTTGTTTATATGAGACTTCTGGCCCTTGGGAATGTCTAGTTGGAACCTCCTATGACAAGAGAGGAAGTACATTCCCACTAGGACGCAACACAGAAAATGGGTTTAAACCATCTCCTGTTTTCTTTATAATTGCATGTACAGAAGATTGTGTTCTCTAAGATTTCTATAAGATTTCCTCCAAATGCAACAAGAGTAAGCATGCAGAGATGAGCATGTTATAAAGCACTAAGGAACATTACGTCAATCCTGGTAATGAGGAAGTTACATGAATTAGGGTTAGTACAAGGAAAGGATATGAAGATATGTGCATTTCAGTATGATGTCCACACATCCTGATCATTATCACCTACCTTTTGTTCTTGGTCTTGTCATATTGTTTCTTTTATCTTCTTGAGAGTCTTAATTGTATAACCTTGCCTTGTTTCCCTGTGTCATTTTCTATGGTTTCAACCTCTGCTTTCCTGCCTTCAGGCTCTGATTATGGAATTATAATTATTGGCTATGAGCCCAGTCATGGATAATGACTATACTTTATAGGCCCCCAATAAACGTCTTTGCACATACATCCAACCAACTCCGGCTCCTTACAGCACAGAACAATAAGCAGAGACAACAGCTATACAGACATCTTACAGGCTGTGACCAGCTGAAACAGGGTCACTTAGAAAACACAGATGTTGGCTTTATTTTAAAACAGGAATGTTTTTCTTAGCACAAGTGAGAGAAAGTCTTAACCTAACCCTAACCTCCTTCAACCCAATTACTTCCCTCATACCTCATAAGTAACAAACATAAACCATTGCTCAAATTCCATGTGGGCAAATCTGCCTTTAGAACAACATTGACACTTAAACACGCCGACTCCCTGTTGGGCTGTACATAGTCACGCATCTCCTGTGGACAGAACGGAGCTGGTTCGAACTTCCCAGGGCTCCTTCTCATTTTCTCATTGACTGAGTGATTGAATGAGCATGACTCCGAGGAGCTCCTGCCTCCTGTTGAACCATCTGGGAAGGCCTATGCCACCCTGGGGTGAATATATACAGTATAAATATAGCAAGGAACTGTATGAGCTCACTCTGGGGGTGTTAGCTACTAATACGTGGTATAATCAGTGAGCCCAGCAAATGGAGGAGGCAGGGAGTGGGGGGTTCGGGGGATGGAATTTGCGCCTATTGTAACCCGAGTGAGCTGTCAAATCTACCACTCTGTATAACACACACACACACACACACACACACACACACACAACCTATGTAAATGCAACTATGTGGAAATACATCTTCGGGTATACTGCTTTAGATGGTCAGTTATGTGTTTGAAACGCTTAAATATTTACTTTTCTTGATAGTTGTAATTTTCACTCTAATCTGAGCTCTTTTAAACTATATTTTCAAACTAGAATCATGGCACATGTCCTCTTCTGGTACAGATTTGTAATGTCAGCAGAGATTTCACATTTTCTCCAGTGCAGAATCAGATAAGGCTACTGCTGTAACTGTAAGCATGTGGTGACCATTATATTCTCAGTGTTGGTCACTTGGAAAATGCCAGTTGTTCACTGATGATGATCTCTTAATGTTCTCAAAAGCCCAGGAATAAAAAGGGCAACATGTTTAGACTGGTGACTGCCCATGACTGCCCATTAAAAAGCTTACTAGCATTCCTTCTCTGTGAGCTGTTTGCAAAGAGAGATCAGCTGTGATTGAGATGGTCTCCTAGCACTGGGAAATGCCTGGCAGGCTGGTGAGTAAATGAGTTGGAAAGGCAGCTTCATTCTAGCCTAAGCCCACTAAGAGCATTTCTCTCACAGGAAAGTTCACAGAAAAAAGATGAAGATAAAAGTTTCATATTTGTACTGATCTGACAGCAACATTGTTAACCCAAACTCTAGTCATATTTATGATAAGAGAAAATAAATTGACAAATCATGTCTCACATTACATTCCTTTTCTTTCCAGTCAGTAGCTTATATCCACTGAAGCGAATATCTTGCTCATGAAAAATGTAGAGAAGTAAAGTGATTCAGCTGGCAAGCAAACAAACTGTTCAATATCTGACCAAATTCACATTCAGCTGGGATGAAAATGAAAAATGTCATGCAGTCAATTAGCACGGAATAACAAGCCATTCCAAGGACTCACAGGCAGTCATCAGCAGGCAGAGGTTCATGTGAATGTTTTGTTCTTTTTGTTCTACTCCAGACAGATAACATCCTACTGCAGTTATGGTGAAATAGCTGTGGCCTTGAAATCTCTTCTCTCAATTTTTCGTGTTCCGCTGACTTACAGCTGAGAGAGAACTAGGGAGGAAGTTGGGTAATCTGATTCAACCACAGATATGTGTATGGTTTTTGTTGGGGGTGGGGTGGTGGTGGACGAGAAGGAGATATCACCATAATTGGGTCTAGTCTTCAAACCCTTATGTAAAGAACCCAGATTTAACCTACATCTTCATGATCCAGGCAATTTCCTAACCTCTTATACTCTCACCATATTATCCAGTTATTAATTCTAAAGCATATTATTCACTAACTACTATGAGTTATTCACTAACTACAGTGAAACTAGTAGAAAAATGTGAAAGTGAAGAATTTCAAGTCTAGATCATTTGACAAGTCCTGGGACCTTTCTGTGTTAAATAAATACAATCTTTGGGCCAGATAAAGTACATGTAATTTATTTGCACTAAATGCCTCAAGAGTCTTCTCTGTTCTGACACCCAGTTAGTGGAATGAATTTCCCCTGGCTGTCGTCCCCTGAACAGCTGAGTCACTGGCTGTCTTTGAAACAAAGACCGAAGGCCCATCCCTTTGCTGTACTATTTTTTTTATTATTAACTCCTCTCAGGATTTTTAGCTTGACAGTATTTTTAGACTATTTGTACTAGCGTGAGGATATGTTTTTGATACAAAGAGACTACAAAGAAGTTCTTAAGTTGCTCTGGATAAAGCATCTGCCAAATGCTGTAAAAGAAAATGTAATATATTTGATAATTCTCAGGCAGCATGGTGTCTCAGCAGGTAAACTTGCTACCTCACAGCTCCAGGGTCCATGGTTCGATCATAAACTTGGGCTATACTCTCTGTGTGGAGTTCCGTATGTTCTCCCTATGTTCGCCTGGGTTTCCTATGGGTTTTCTGGTTTCCTCCCACCTCCCAAAAACATGCTGTTACGTGGATTGGCTACTATAAGTTACCTGTGAATGTGTGTATGGTCCCCTGCTATTGGTGTTCAGGGTGTATTCTCGCTTGTGTCCAGTGTTCCCAGGATGGGCTCTGGACCCACTGCAACCCTGACCAGGAAGTGGTTACTGAAGATAAATGAATGATGAATGAATGCAAATATTCATATCTTTGGTTTAATTATTACCAATTTAAACAAGATTCTTGGGAATGGACACACAGAAACCCTATGTGCTCATGTATCCTTCTAATGGCAGGTATGAGTGGAAATAAGAGATCAAAGTCATGTGACAGACCATTTTTTTTAAAAACTATGATATGTAAATATGAAGTTTGCTTGTTTCATATATACAGCCATCCATCCATTTTCCATACTGCTTATCCTACACAGGCTGCCAACCCATTGCAGGGCACAATCAAACACTATGGACAATTTGGAAATGCCAGTCAGCCTACAACACGTGTTTGGAAAGGGGGAGGAAACCCCCAAAGCATGGGGAGGACATGCAAGCTCTGAGCACACAGGGCGGTGACGGGATTCAAACCCTCGATCCTGGAGGGGCGAGGCCACACATGCTAACCAATAAGCCACCGTACCCCCATATACAGCCATTTCTCAGGTAACATGATCTGAATATAATCTCTGTAATAATAATAATAATAATAATAATAATAATAATAATAATAAATAAAACAAAATAATAATGACTATGGGAAGCATAGTGGTGCAGCAAATAGAGTTAGTGCCTCACAGCTCCAGGGTCCGGGATTCCACCCTGAGTTTCAGATTCTCGCTGTGTCTGTGTGGGCTTCATCTGGTTTCTGATTCTCTAGTTTCATCCCAACAGAGTGTGTTATGCTTTGCACCAAGCACTTCTGTTGTAAGACCTACAATAATCCTAACCAGCAAAAGATGTTACTGAAGATGAATGAATGAATAGAAAATTTGCTTTTGAACTTCATTAAAGAAGTCAATACAATGGACATTCTAAATCTTGCTTCATGTGAAAAAATCTTGGATTAATGTACCAAAACAGTGACTAAATTACACCAAATCTTACATACATTTACCTGCTCATAAACACTTACTGCCCAAAGGACAAAACAGTAATTGAAAAAAGAACATGTTAAATATTTCGGCTATATATAAACACAATATAATGTAACAGCTTAACGTAGCTTAATATGCTAAAGCAGTGCTGTAGAAACACCAAATGTCTCTAATCACAGCTACTGTCTACTATTAAAACAATGACCTTGTAAAATAAATATAAAAATTTTCACGTTAAGCCCTTATAAACTATTAAACAGCTTAATGTTCCTTAATATGCTAAAACAATAACCTAGAAACACAAATTTCTCCCACACTTTTTATTGACCATATCTGTCTAGTATGAAATTAATCCCACAAATTTAATATGAAGCACAGAGATTAACATTATGCCTGTTCCATTACAAACTTATTATAACAAACATCTTAAGATGGCTTAATGTGTTATAAAAGCAACCGAAAAACACCAAATATTTATCACACTTTATCGATCATAACTGCTGTCTACTATTAAAAATAATGCTAGCCACATTAAGCTTTTTATTATAATAATTTATTATAATATTTCTTTCAACTTCCATTCCTAGGCAAGATGCAGCAAAGGAAGGGGCGGGGTGGACAAAGTGCACTTACTGGCAACTGGCTTTGTACTCCATTGTTCAGATAAGAGATTCCTTTACAGCATCTGGGCTGTGTTTGCACTGATGGGCCTTCTTCAAGCGGCTGTAGATATGGGATGTTTTAAACTGCTCCAGTGAAAATCTCACCACGATATGAGAGACAGGGGTTGCTTGGAGAGCTTGTTGATATGTTGTGCTGTGGTGTGCTGCGGTGTACCACACCAACTGCTGTATACTTGCGGCTGATTGCAAGTTATTTTAAAAGGCATAAACAAGCAGTGTGTAAATTGTAGTGTTTACACGGTAATTCATACAGAGACAGTGCTGCTCCTGTACAGACTACTTTAAGCTGATGGAGAAACAGATCCCCAAATTTCACTCATTTCTTCCCTCCTCTGAAACATGATGTAACATGGTGATTTAGCACGTGTATCAGAGTATGTAGTGTACTACACGGGAAAGAATTTATCAATATTTGCCCAATTCTTCCACTCTGAAGTGTCACAAGGTTAAAACCTTCTGTAGCAGTTAGACAAAGTGAATCTTCCCATATATGGAGTGAGAGAGCGTCGAGCTGCTACTCTGCTGGACGAAAAAACTCCTTCACTGTTTGTTTCCATTTCACTGTACTATAAAACGGCATGGTATGTGCAACTCCTCATTAATGCCACGCATAAGTCACAATCAGCTCTGCACTGGGATAAATCATCAAAGCTAAATGAGGACAACTTGGTCAGAGAAAGTTCTGATTCAGGATTTGCGCTTGCAACTAAGTTCAGCACAGACAGGTCAGAATACTGATATCAGACCAGCAATGCTAAACCTGACATTCACGCTGTATGGCATCTTTTTAAAGTCAGACAGGTAATGTCAAGTAAATTCAGTTCATGTGAATTTCCCGGCTGCTGTTTACATACTTCTGTCATTGAAACGGTATGTGCTTTACGCAACAAGCGTAAGACTGGCAGGAGAACAGCCATAACATCTGAGCAAATACAAAGCAGGGCAGAGAGAAGGCAGGTAGTGAGGGTTAGGGGCTTTTTGGCATTGCTTGCTTATGGTGAACCGATGTTCTGAGGCTGAGGCAGAGATGGTATGTGTGTGTGTGTGTGTGTGTGTGTGTGCGTACCTCACGCTATTCATTCAAAACCACACTGGAATGCATTGGGGTGAGTTACTTGAGACTGATCATTTGTACAGAGCAAAGGCCTAGCTTTTGAAAGTGTTTGTGTCGTCTCTCTTTAGAAGAAAAAAAAAAAACCAGTTAACATTTTTCTTCATCACACATGAATACCACGACAAGTCTGTTATTAAGGAAAAATCTACATTATTATTATTGCCTTTAGCATTATGCAAATGCCTACATGCTGATCTCTCTAGCTTTTATTCATTCATGGCTATCCGCACTTTGGACTAAAGTATTTTCCTGCAATTGTACTGCCAGAGAAAACTTTCAGCTTTGAGCGAGTCATATCACTCAATACAGCTGTGGAGAGAAAGCTCAATGGGACTAAAGCCCAATTACTGGAGAGCGATGAAAGAAAACATCTGATGAAATATGGGAACTGAATCAGTCAGCATGCATTAAACACCTCCAGGTCATCTAGAGGAGACAAGGGAAGGGGAACATGGCATCTGTAAAACAGAGAAATGAGCAATGACTGAGAAGCTAGACTTATCCTGGATTCTTCTTACCCTGATTCTTCAGTAGATATATAGCATTCTGTGCGTTAAAATTGGGAGTAAACATTCTCGTTGCGAGATTTTTCCTTGGACCAAATGCTTGCCATGTATCTGGGAAATTGTTCTATGTCTGTTCAGCTCACCTCAAAAATGTGGGCCAGCCATCTAAATGAGAAAGACCCATTTCCTTAACACATTTCCAGAGTCTCAGCAAAGCCCTTGTTCACTCATGTTTATTCAGCTTTAATAGAGTCTGGGTGGGGAAAGCCACAGCTCTAAGTTAAAAAATAAGAGAGAGAGAGAAAGAGAGAGAGAGAGTGTGTGAGAGAGAGAATTATAAATTATACTACAAGGCTTTCTGGAAGTGAAAAATGTGGCCACTTTAGCTTGATGAAAACCTCCAGGATGTACAGGTTTCCTTTCGGACAGAAGGAATGAGATGGAAATGGTTTATTCTCTGGTTCCCATATAGCTGGGAAACCATCCTCCAGAGAGAAGCACACAAAGAAAGTGCTTGAAACACTTTAGAATTACAAAGAGTGTTGATATAGGAGTAGCTCTTCAAGCACTACAGAGCCACCGCTAATTTGTTTCATGAATAGAACCCCACACAGTGCAGAAAAAAAGACAGTGGAGCACTGGGTGTGTTAGCGGCCATTTTTCAGCATGTAAGCTGTGCAGTGGCATTGGCCATTACCTCCTCCTCAGGTTTTTAGCAGTGTCCAAAATTAGCAATGGGCTTTTAATGGCCTAATATAAATCTAGCATCAATGCTGACTCAGTACAACTATATCCTTCTTCACATTGCTCAGAAAAAGAGCTCCCCAAGAGTTTGCTGCTAGGCCCCCTGACATTGGTGTTATAGAGAAGAGGGTAGACAGCCAGGGGGCGGTGTGTTAGCTAACCAAGAGTTTAACCTAGCTAACATATTACAAGGGACTGTGGGGCATCAGCCTGGTGTCAGACAAACTGTAGAAGTCAGATCGTAGAGTCACAGTGTAATCAGTGGCATTACCTAGTCCTAGAGAATAAACTTTTTTTTTCTTTTTCTGAGTGGAAAGAGAGACACAACCACATTATGTATCTACTATCTTCTTATCACTTCTGTAAACCCATGTAGAATAATAAGATATTACTATTATTATTATTATTACTATTATTATTATCAAAGGTGAAAATATATCAATATAGTTTCATTTCTGGCATCCACATCAGTGTTTTTGCTGTTAACAAATGTCCTCAGGTGGATTAATTTGGACTGTTTTGTAACCGAGTGCAACAGCATCACCAGTGGTTATAAGAAAAATACACAGAATGGTATGAAATACACAGAATGAAGAAGAGAGGCTGGGGCTAATTTCTTTCTAGCTCAGACTATATATTTATGCAGTCTATCAGTGACATGCATGTCAGAATTACTTGCCCCCTAGATTTAGTGGGAATTGGGGCTAATATTTTTCAGCCCGCTTTGCTGACACATCTCTAACATAGCATCAGCAGTGACTGAGAAAGCACAAATGAAATACAGTACAATTGGAGGTGTAGTGAATGCAAATGAGGTGGATTGTTTTTTTCAGTCAACCCTCAGTCATCCTTTTTTAGATAATGCATTACACGGGCCTATCTTTCCATTGTTGAGCTACTCATGTATTAGATTTTTGCACTCCCATCTAATAAAAAGACCAGCCGTCAGTGGAGATTACTGCAATTGTAGTAATAGTGGTTAGTGCATCAACGAATTCAACTATGCTCAAATGCGATGGTGAAATGTTTTTACTTATTGCATACTGGGTCTCAAAGAACAGACTCACATTAGCCCCAACTGGCCTGCGAGTGTGGGTAATAATGGAGGAAAAAAAATTAGATAGAGAGAGGGAGAGAGCGAGAGAGAGCGAGAGAGAGAGAGAGAGAGAGAGAGAGAGACTGGCAGTTGGGAAAGAGTTTAAGTGGAATTCCAGCTTATAGTCTGTATTTGGAAATGCTAGCCCCTCAGGGAGGAACATAGACAGTAAGCAGCCACCCAGGTTATGAAAAAGTGACTAGGAGTCCTGTGGTGTTCCTCCGAGTGTATGTTTAGGTAGATGACGCTCATGTGCTGTATGCTGGGTAACCCCTCAGAGACCAGGCCTAAAATAGTCATGTACTCTACACCATAAGCCTGCACTCGCTCCCATCAATTGCTCACACTGTCCTCTGAGTTTACACTCTGGACTCATCCCACTCATAGCGGAACAGTGCGAGTGCGTTTAAAAGCCATCAATCCGCTGCATCCATTTTCCAAATGAGCTCATTCATACCTCTGTTTAAAGTATAAATGAATTGAAGCTAGAGCTCAGCTTTAGAGTAGGGTGGTGTTGGAAATCTTTAATACCAGCTTTTTAAATTATGCAGAGGAATGTGCATTATAAAGTAAGCAAAATGTTTTGCCATTGGTTACTATTTGACAAAAAAAATTACGACACTACATCAGAAATCAGTAAATAGTAGTAGTTCAGTGCTTTTTCCTGAAAATCTAACATATTGAGTTGGAAATGATGTTTCACCAGCTATGGTGAAAATAAAGTATGGCAAGCCAGTACAGGACATCTATGCTTCAAACTTCCCCAGCATGCGATATAGGAAAACAATTGTGGTATTGAAATATTACCCAGCCTACACTTGGAAAAGTTTCAAGACTCCTTTGGATGTTTAATGGTTCTATCTTTGTAAAGAAAATTCTCTGTTATAGAGTTCATTATCAACTTTTTAAGGGGTTCCTTAGAAAAACACAACCAGAGAACCATTTAGGTTGCTAAAAGAAACAAAACAAAACAACTCAAAATCTTTGTTTGTTTGTTCTGCTCTGAGTGTGTTCATACTTTCTCTAGCAAAAAAACAAACAAACAAACAAAAAACATCTTTTGTATGATAGCTGGTTAGAGGCACAAAATGGAAGTATATAGTAAAATTAAACATGGAACAAGGAACACTGTTGTACATTTAAGATACACTGCCTGGCCAAAAAAAAGTCGCTGTTTAGATTTTAATAGGCAAATACATAAGAGTCTGTGAATGGATCATTATTAGAGTGATTATAATGTTTCTAGCATGTTATATGTTTGGCAACAGTTCTTTTAAAAATTGATGCACCTCTTGATGGAAATAACATCACAACATTTATTTCCATCAAACGGTGCATCAATTTTTGGTTAAGATCTTGTACTGACAATGAAAGAGGTGAGCACTCTGTAAAGTCTCCTCCAGCACATCCCAAGGACTTCCACTGAGGTTAAGGTCAGGACTCAGAGGTGCCAATTCATGTGTGAAAATGATTCTTTATGCTCTCTGAGCCATTCTTTCACAATTTTAACCCTGATGAATCTTGGCAGTGTCGTCCTGGAATGTGGCCATGATACGTCTTTCTACATGGTTATTAATAAAGAACTAAAACATGAAGTGTGTAGCTTTTTAAGACTAAAAGAACTGTTGCCAAACATATAACATGCTAGAAACATTATAATCCCTCTAATAATGATCCATTCATAGACGCTTATGTATTTGCCTATTAAAATCTAAACAGCGACTTTGTACAGTGTAGATTTATATTACTGGGCATCACAGTGGTGTAGTGTGTAGCATGTGCAGCCTCACAGCTTCAGAGCTGCCGGTTCGATCCGGAGCTCAGCCTACTGTGTAGAGTTTCACGTTTCCCAGTGTCTGACTACTTCTCCCGAGTTTTCTGGTTTCCTCCCACCTCCCAGAATCATGCTGGTAGATGGATTGGCTATGCTAAATTGCCTCTAGATGTGAATGTGTTTGTGTATGGGGCTCTGCAATGGACTCCCGGCCCCCTCCAGGGTGTATTCTCACCTCATGCCCGTTGTTCCTGGGACAGACTCCAGGATTCAACGCAACCCTGTCCAGGGAATAAAGGTTACTGAAGATAAATGAGAGAATGACTTACATTGCCTGTACAAAAATAACTATTCAAAATATCTTTTTCCCTGACATTATGTATGTTCAGATTTGATATATACGAATACGATTTCATATATGAAAAAACAATAACTACTCACAGAAATTCCTTTCCATGCACAAAAATTGTTCATCCTTCTCTGAAATCTTTTTCATTTCTCAGGTTTCTATGGCAGATGTGAAACAGCCCCTGTTGCAGCAGTGGGAGGCTAGGATGGAGTTAGATGAGAAAAAAAGCATGATGATGTGCTAACATGTTTCCAGGTCTAGCCTTTACACATCTTGGGTTGGCTTTCATATGAACAAAGCAGACAGAACCTATTCACATGCTAGTGTATTCCTTCCAGTGTGAAGGACTACAAATGTGTACATAGTTTTATGTACATGACATGGCTCCATGTTTGTGTTCTTTTTTTTTTTTTTTTTAATTCATCATTTACAGTTAGTTTTACCATTCAGTCTTTAATAAGTGCAACTCATGACAACACTAAATATTAAATTTAAATAATTATAGGAATGGACCATATACACATTGTACCACATTTTGACATGTTAGCAATTTTATTTTTTCCACTCATCTTGAATCCTAGTGCTCCATTATGAGACCACTCAGCCTTTACTCAGTACCAGCTTCATTCCTGTGGTGTAAGACTAGAGCAAGTTAAACACAGTACTCAACCCAACCTCTCATAAAAAAAAAAAAAAATGCTCCAAATTCCTGTAGGAAATAGGAGATGGATCTTTGTGTGTTGGAAAGAGTAGGATATATTAGACTACAGAGAAATATGGTGCTGCATTGGCCTGACTTCTGAGGTTGTATGAGTTTTGCTGTAAGGGATCCAGAGGTGTTTATGTGCTACATACATACACAGGTGTTCTGTGGTTTAGTACTTTTAAATTTACAGCAACATCTTTAAAAATACTGAATAGATAGAATAGATAGCAGAACAGTTTTTTTCCCCCATCCTCAAAATTCCATCACTCGCTATATTGCAGTCTAGGAATATGTACAACATAAGCAAGCAGATAACTAACTTTTCAGTCTTGAAAGCAGGATAATTAGCAGGATAATTAGACTAAACAGTAGCTTGCATAAGTATTCACCCCCTTGAACCTCTCCACTTTTATTTGTGCTACAACCTGGAACTGAATTTAAATTAACTGAGATTATACGTAACGAATCTACACAAAATATCCCATAATATTGAATTGAAAAATCATTATAGTTTACAAACTTATTTATAAACAAAAACATGAAAGTTAAAAGATTACATAAGTATTCACCGGTGTTGCTGTGAAACTCCTAAATTAGTTCAGGTGCAACCAGTTGTCATCAGAAGTCACATCACCAGCTTCAGTTGCTTCTCTGACTAATCATCTGACTTTTGATGGATGGTTGTACCATATTATTTCCATGTTTTTAATAATGGATTTAATGGTGCTGTGTGGGATGTTCAAAGTTTGGGACTTTGGCCTACCAGGGACAGGTGTACGTACACTGAGGTCACGTGACATCATGACTTCTGATGGCAACTGGTTGCACCAGAACTAATTTACGGGGTTCACAGCAATGGGAATTTTTTTTTTTTTTTTTTGTAAATAATTTTGCAAACTATACTGATTTCTCCCCCACTTCAATATTATTTGGGGTAGATTCAAGACATAATTGATGTTCAAATTACATCCATTTCAGTTCCAGGTCATAAGACAACAAAATGTGGAAAAGTTCAAGGGGTGTGAATACTTATGCATTGAGGGTCATGAAAACAAAGATCACTGATAGCACATGCACAAAAAAAAAAAAATTAAACATTTGCTAGTTTTGGCATGTAGTTTGGGTGTAATAGAGTTTGATGTACACATGGCTCTAGTTTTCACCAGTTTAATAAAGAAATGATTAAACAGGCCTCTAATGAACTCCGTAGACATCCTTCCTTCTGTTGCCAGACATTTACAAAACAGCAGGCTGTGAAGAACAGGACAGTATGATCCAAAAATCAATCTGTCATATTCATTTCAGCATAAATGACACAAAACATTCTTGGCAAAGGCACATGTATTGTACTGTTACAGTTCAAATTCTCTAGAATGTGTACTAAAGCAAAAGTGCCATATGTCCTTATTTGGCCATGCAGACAGAAATTTGGCTCTCCACTAGCTCCCAAAGCAGAGAGGGAGCTTGACTACAGCTCACAGAGGTTTTACAGCGACACCTACAGGAGAGAATGTGTCTCTGAATGTGCTGAAGAGTATCAGTAACTACAGGGTCATATGCTGTATAGCCTTATCTCAGTGATTATACAAATATTATTCTAGCCGTTTAGTGGTCACTGAGTTTAAAGTAGACCACAGAGTCTGTTTCACTTAGTGTCAGAGTTTATATCAATCTGGAATTGCTTGGTTAAATGAGACATTCTTACTGCTGCCCTCTTGGACAAGTCAGCAGGAAAACCGTGCCAAATAGCAAATACTGTTTAACTCCAGTGGAAAATCATGGCAGTAAACTAGTCTGGAACTGCAGCAGGAACGGAATCAAACACACGATTCACAAAAACAATGTTTGTTGAAACTCTTTATTTTCAGTGAATACAAAAAATACTTTCGTGACCAGATAAATATTTTACATACAGCATCATAATTTTTTTCATTTTATTGTTACCATTTCAGTCGGTTAAAGAAGGCCCTAAAATTCTAGTTTAACTGAAGGAGCTATTTCTTCTTCTTTTTTTCTTCTTCTTCCGCTCCATTAAAAGACACCACATTTTAAACCACATATTGCAATATCTTCATTACATTTATTAGTAAATATAAACAAACCCTTCATACATAGTGGTTTATTGGAGAGAAAACTCTTATTTTGAGACATAATTGCAACAACTTCCATTAAAGCCTCAATCAGGAAATGGGAGGCAAATTTTGGGTATGAAGACAAGAGGGATTGCAGCAATAAAACTGTTACAAGACCACACCAACTAAACCACAGCAATATGTATGTTTCACATATGCTTTCTGTTAGGAAACTCGGGGCACGCTGTGGCATCAGCAGTTCCTGATTGGGGCTTTGCAAAGTAATTGAAAAGTATAGATACATGTGCATGGAATGCAGTGTTGATTCTTGACTCACTATAAATGTAAAGCACGTGGAGTCAGTGACGCTGTTAGATTAACGGTTCTTAGAGTGAACTACAGCTGGCAGTTGAGCAATCTACCAAGGCAAGAGCATCAGGCCACATCGGAACAGTAGAATATGGCAGAGCAGAATCAAACAACAGTTAGTGGCTGTTATAGGTACATTGTGTATACTGCTCGGAAACGGACAAAACTACACGTTTATACTTACTGCTACAAGTTGCCCCTTTCCACTGACCAAAAACGAATCTTTATGGTTTCTCTTATAGTGGTTGAGGTTATGATTTGAGTCTTTGATCAGCCTAAAAGGGCAACTTGCATCAGAGCAGACAATATAAGGCACTAATATACATCGCAGTCCAAATTTAAGAGGTGGGGTATTGCAGTTTGGTATAATACATGTAGTGTTCTGAAGTGCCACACTGTGTAATCCTTAATATGCAAACAACAATCGAACAAGAATAACTATATATCCATCTGAAAGGAAGCCACTAATTTTCTCACTAATGTCTACCCCCAGAAGCATTCGTTTTTTTGGCAAAAAAATAGTACAATGGAATACAAACAACATCAGTGCAACCTATAAATCTTGAAGTGCTGGGTTGTCTTTTTTTTTTTTTTTTTTTTTTTTTTGTATTTTCTGAGTCATGCATGTGCATCCTCAAATCAATTTTTAAACACACAAATTATAGGTCTCAATAGTCTGATTGTGTGTGCTGAATGTATATGTGCATTGTGTGTTGTGTGTCTGAAGAGGACCTGACAGATGCAGAGTTCACTTGCGTGTAAGAGACAGGTGTGGAACACAGTCGTAAAGATGTCTAAAGTGTGTTAAACACGTCTGAGGTATTCATGAGTGCTTAAAGACTTAAAACGGTGTAACGGTATCCTGCTTCAGTCCCACTTACTGTAATATAACAGATCTGTGACTGTAATGCTTTTGGTGAGGAGCTTTTGTGACTCTCTTATCAATAAATAATACAACAAAGCACAGATGTACATTTTCCATAGTCTTATAATAAAGCTAATTCTAGCTGAATAACACAATCCTACAATGATTTTTAGCCTTCGTGATATGTTTTAAGTCGTGTAGTGCTTTAGCAAAGGCTTCCGATGAATATTCCTGCTTAATAATATCACACCAGTGAAAACATTTAAGCAAATGTATCCTACATATGTTCTGAAAGCTTATGAACGTACATCCTACTGTAAGGACATCACAGGACCATACAACTCATGTTCATTTCATCGGATATCACCACAGAGATCAAGCGTACATGTTACTGCGTCCTGATGTATTTTTAAAGTGTACAAATTAATTACTGAAAGGTAGTACTATATGGTCAACAGTATTATTATAAGAAAGTCTAAGATCTGACATACTGCTTGGACTGTTTGTGCACGCGCACACACACACACACACAGACACACACACACACACACACACACAAACAGAGCAGGTAAGTGCATATCACACTAAAAGAAAAAGGATTTGAAGCAAGAGATGACAGAAAAACAAGACACATAGCCCTATGTAAGAAGAGCAACCAATCACAAACAAAAACACCACCCTCATGTGTGGAAAACAGCCAGTCGGTGGAATTAGACCACTCGCATCCTAAAACATCATGATGCATCACCGTCTACAAGAGGAGCCTCCAACACGGTTAACAATCCAACGCCAACGGCAGACAGGCTCACTGATATCAGACTTAATATTATTTGGTGTGCGTGTGTGTGTTTGTGTGAGAGAGCTCAGCTCTGATCTTCTCGCAGCTCAGTGGGCAGAAATTTATACTGCTGTTGTCGGATGTGGGCCAACTTCTTGCGCGCCTCCTCCAACTCTCTCTCCTTCCTCAGCATCTCCTCCTGAGCTGCAATGATCTGCAAGCAAGAAGTGATGCTCAGTCTGCTACTTTCTGGTCAAGCAGGTCAAGTCAAGCATCGATCAACCAATCATCATTCATCTTCAAGAAGCTTGAAGGACTGTCTATAACCCTGCAGTGTATTTTTTTTTGGTAGGATTCTTTCTGTAGGCTATAACACTTCATCTTACGAAATGTTGGAATCCTACTGAGTTAAGTGCTTTCAGTGCATTTTATTCCAGCCAAGCCCAAAATTAACATAAACTACACAGGCTGCAGCACATGCTTGAGTCTGGACTATCTACATTTTTGCATGCTTTGTGTAAAACTGTATATTTTCACTTATTTGAGTTTGCAAATATTTTTTGTTGCATGGGCCGCGCCATCTGGCACTCATTTCCTCCTCCTATTATAGTGGTCTGTTTCCTGCCTTGCTGTCTGTGGGGGACTTTAGTGTCGAACCTCACTGTTAGTGCTGTGCAGCCATTAGAAATGCAGTTGAAAATATACATATTGTATACACATCAATAAAACTTTATGTTGTGTTAAATTCCTGCTTTGATTCTCCTTAATTTGCACGAGCACTTATTTGTACTGATTGTACTATGAGACATATTACTTTCTGGTATATACAAAGACATTTGTGGTTTAGTTCTCTGCATTCCTTCTCTTTAAAAAACTGTGACAAATTATTCTGGAGGAACCAAAAGAGGGACCAAGGTCTTGGGGGGGAAAGATCCACTTCTCTGTGACTCAGCTTCTGGATTTAAAAAAAAAAACAAAACAAAACATTCTGGACTCTCTAGCGAGTCTCAGGAATGTGAATGGTATGAGATGGAGTACTGGATGTTTGCTATAGCAACACTGCTTTAAATTGCAGAATATTTCCAATGTGCGACCAAAGCAATGAGAAATGTACAAACAATGCCAACAACAACAGACGGAATGATCCAACCAATAACAACAAATGAAATGAGTTGTATCAAATTATTGAAATTCTGAGCAGACTTGATCAAACTAATATCTGCTGACACTGAATATGACGAAACAATACATCATGTGTATAATATTCCTTATACACAGGGCCTACAGTGTGTGAACAATTGCCTTTAATTGGAATCGCATGGCGAACAGCAATCTTCAGAATCAGCTGCATTGGCATTTGACATGTTACGTGAGAAAAGGAATGACTCCATATTAAATGCCCATACGATCTCTAATTCCACTGTCACATAACCAAATGAACTACTGACAGAAACTTTGCTCAGCTGCCCTTCAGTGTGAGCAGTCTCACTGACCAAAATTAGCGTGTCTGCTCGAGGCAATGATAACAATTTTAAAAGAATGCCATAGTACGCACAGAACACATGAAGGCCAGATAGGCTGAGCTGCATCTTTGAAATATGTTGACTATATGGTATTTCATCATCATTAATAACGGGAAAAAGCTTGCTCTGTGCACGCACTGACAGATCTGCCAAGGCAGAGAAAAAAAAGGTTTTCTAAACTTTTAACTGTTGGCATTTTCAGTACCAAAAATGACAAGCAGTGCTTTGATGGGGAAAAATGCAAGGTTTTGCGTTTCCATAACCTGACCTCCATTACTAATTTAATTTATACTAAAACTGAAGTCTACAAGCAAACATACAGACAAATACAGCCCAAAAATAATTGGCTCCTGTAGTTTGCTTGTTTTTTTTTTTTTGTTTTTTTTTAAGGGATAGCGCAGCACTTTTTTGTTTGTTTAGAGGAAAGATGACAAACTCATCACCACTACTGCTACTAGAATGCTGATAATGGAGAAAATAACCATTAGGTTTGGCTTGAAGGACTACTTCGAACTTTTCTATCATCATATGAAGTGTGAATAGGTCTCACCTGGGCAATTCCACCAACAAATTTAGTCTTGACCACCACGCTATCGTCCTCGGCCTTGTCAAAGGCTGCTTTCTGAGCCGCCTTCACTAGATTATCTGACGCTCTCTTCACTGCATTCCCGGCGGCCTGTGGACATTAAGAATAAGCTATTGCAAAAGGGCAAAGGCACATACAGAACTTGCAGTCTGAAATGTCACAATGTCTCTGAACAAAGACACGGGCATCGTTTGAAAAGCATGTTAGACCTGTAGTCTCCTCATGGCCTCCGAGTCATGGTCAGCTTTCACTTTGCAGGCCACCAGCAGCTGGGCAGTGGATGCTGCTACTTGTTTAGCAGACGAGATGAGCTTCTCCTCACTGGCATGACCCTGGACTGAGGCATTGGCTGCTTCACACAAGTTACTGGTGGCAGCTGCTACCATACGCGCCTGTGTGGCACAGAAAGTCAGAAATGTCAGTTCCTCCATGAGCTTTGCATGATGAAAGATCTGAAGTGCTGCATCACACTGGTTTTGGATCTTCATTTTAAAGCCACACTATTTTGCCAAAACTGTTCAAAGTGAGGGAAATGATCACTGCAGAGGATTTATCAGTATTCTTCAGGAGCTAAAAATCTCACTGCAGAATCTGAGCTACTGTTGGTCTCAAGTCAGGATGTGACTGCGTGGCTGTGCAAAATGTTCCTCGTCTTCTGGTTTTATCAGGGGAATAAGGTGGAGACATGTAAGGTTGAGGGCATTTCCAATTTGCATATTCTTAGAATCTGGATTTCTTGATTACTTTTTTTGTGTAACTTCTATTATAAATATGGTTTTTAAAACAAGTATTGGTGACTTTAATTAGGATTGGGACCTTGTAACATAGGTTAACGATGCATTTAGTGAATGAATTAATGAATAAGTGAAAGAGAATCCAATAAACTGAACAACAATGACCAACACAAAGCATCACTGGCTTTTAAAAACATAAGATTAACATCAGTTAATGCAACACCTGCATTAGGAATAAAGCACAGAAAGAGCTTTAATTAACAGGCAAAACTAATTTATTAAAAAAAAAAACAACCTTTTTATTAAAAAAAAAAAATCTTCACTCACTGCGGATATGAGACCCTGAGACCACTGGCCATCATCCACAGCATTGGCCGGGACAGAGCCCACCTAGAGAACCAAATAGTTACTTAATTCAAATGGGTAGATACTTATTATCATACAGACAATGTATTAGGTATACATGAAGTTGACTGGGCAAATAAGCACAAGAGCACTGGCTATTCAACACGTGTTAAACATAATCGTACCTTGCCCTGGGCTACGAGCTCTCTTTGAGCAGCTGATGCTGACTTCACCAGAGCGCTGGTCGCTGCTGCGATGGACTTGGCTGCTTCCAAGATCTGCTCCTCAAAGTCCAGCGACTCATCTGCTTGCTGCAAACAGAATGATGCAGTGATTCCATCAGCATATCAAAAAAACTAAAAAACAAACAAACAAAAAGCTCACGTTTCAGTGTAAATAAGCAGCTCTATTTACTTCATGTATAGCCCAGGTGTTGTAGGATGCATACAATCTATGCATACAACTGAAGGGACAATGAGACACAGTTATCACCGAAAAACTCTCAAGGAAGCTTGACACTGTAGATTATTCCTGAGCCTTACTTTATTCTAAGCCTAAATTTCTCCTGAATCTCTTTACGGGTGACACCTAGTGGCGCTGAGGAGCAATTACATCATGTTTCAGTCCCAAATTGCTCCATGCAGCCAAACCCTTCATAGAACACCTTCTGTAAATGGTTTTTGAATGATAGACTGTGAACCAGCAAGCATGCCACACTAGTGGGCATACGGGCTTTTTCACTCACAGCACATAGAGCACACGAGTCTGGAGACAGGGCGGGACACTGTAGGAATATGTTTGATATATAGTTGGACTGAATAACAACCTAATATATCAAACATATCAGACAGAGCCCTGCAGCGAAGGCTTCCAGGTCTAGCTGACCTCTAGAGCATGGAGGAGAAGAGAGCAGGACAGGAGAGAAGGGGAGACTTGAATATAAGCAATAAGGGATGAACGAAGGAACAAGGGAGAAAAGAGAGGGGAGAGATGGACAGTAGGGGATGAGAAGACTAGAAGACATCTAAGACAAGAGGAGAAGATGAGGGAGGATGGAGGAGAAGGAAAGGGGGTACTGTGAGATACTGGAAGAGACATGAAGTTTCTCGACATGGAAGAAGAGAAGATGGTGAACACAGAGAGAAACAGTTGTGAGCATGTCACACACTAACAGTGCTAGCCTTGTCTTCCCTGCACAGTGTCTGATAATCACACACACTTCAAACTAAAAAGGAAAGGAAACAAAAAGGTTGGGGACATGTGTAGAGGCATGCATGATACCAATGAACAATGAACATAACTAACTTTCCATGAAAAGATTATGTGCAGGTCAGGGAGATCCACAGCTGGATAACTACCAGATGTTCCTCTTTTCATGGAATCTCACCAATGCAATAAACTCCCAACTGCACACCGAGACATTTGCACCTCATCTAGCACACTGCTGAATTCAAACACCAACTCAACTGACTACATTTAGTGGGGGACATGTTGCGCTATGCTCTGAGTATCAGATAAATGTGACATATAGTAGGGGTGTAACACAATGCCACTATCTGTATCTGTTCAGTGCTCCACATATAATCCGTATCTTTACTTGGATTTAAACCCAAAATGGGTGTGACCTAAACCAGATTTATTTAATGAATTCATTCATTTATTTTAATTAAACATAAAGCCTACCACTAACTGTAACTGCACACACACACCCACCCCAGATCCCACAAATGCACAAGCCACTTTTACTAATGCTTCTCTCTCTGTTGCACTACAGTGTAATCAGGTCCACTTCCACAACTGCTGCTCTCTCTTGTTTTGCACTAAAATGTAAATATCTATACACTCACATGTGCCATGTAGATTTATAGTTTATCGTATTTTATTTTAGTATATATTTTTATTGTATTTTATCTTACTTTTTCTTCCTTTAATTACTTGTCTTATGTTGGTTTCTCACACCATGGGTCTGAGGGAAACGAAATTTCAATCCTCTGTGTGTCCTGTACATATAGCAGAATTGACAATAAAGTTGACTTTGACTTTGACTATGCCCCTGGTTACACTTGGAAAAAAAAAACCCAAAAAAAAAACAAAAACCCAGAGGTAAAAATGCCAGCACCGACAGTTCACTCGACTGTTTTTAATCCTGCTGATGGGGGTATTATTTTTGTTTGTACCCACCTGCAACAATTTCTAACAAATTTAGTTGGTTCTTTTTCCCCAAAATACAGACAAACTTGAAGCCTAAGTTAAGCCACCACGACACGGACCAGGCAGTTAGTAAGGACTGGTGCAGGTTAATGATGATGGACGTGGTTCATATCTGACCATTTGCTCACACCCGTGAGCTTTTGTTTTTTGTTGTTGTCCAGGATCCCAGTCTTGATGCACACCTTTAATCTCAACCAGGTGCCCTGTGAACCTTTCTGACAAGCGTCCTAAAAAAAACAAAAAACCCAAAAATAAAAACCAATAGTGCACCTCCTATTTGTAGCTGTACTTGCAGCCGTTTGGAACACATGATCTGTTCGATCCAAATAATGCATTCATATATCTCTACAAAATAGGGGATGTCTTCTGCTACAGATTTTCTATCAGTTCCTAGTTTATTAAATTGACCTCTGTCACACATTCGAAATTTCAATAAGTAATTTGACAAATTTCAGGATCAGTTAGCAGGGGTCATAAATTATTTAGCTCTAATCTCTTAACAGAGTTTAAGAGCGTTGTTTGTTGAGAATATTTTCCTGACACAAGTTAGAGCTCTTGATACTCAGCAAACAAAGTGTGAACAGCACAGAACATCTGAAAACCACTCCTAACCAAGGTCATTTCTTCACGGTTACAGCTTATCCAAACTTGGATGGACATTTCCAACGTGATAAAATGCACCATGTCACAAGAAATGGATCATCACTGAAAGCTTCCAGAAACAGTAGGTTATAAATACTATAAATACATCCCAGTGAGCTACATATGCAAGTCTAGATTCGGGAGTTGAAGATGCAGAACTGTATGATGACAATTAAACCAGCCAAGCTAACATAACCACTGATCCAATTAAATTGGAAGAGTGAGAAACAGCTACTATGTAGGCTAATTGCATCATGTCAATAAATTCCTGATTTGTTAGAATTGAAATGAAAAAAGATAGCTAGACACATTTATGTTTCATGATCAATAACAGAACCTTTTGGCCTATAATCAATCTGTCAATATATGCAGATAAATAGTATCGCACAATAGACCGTCTGAGCGGGATATGTTAGCTTTCAGTTCAAAGAAGACAAATAAGCCACAATATGGAGAATGTCTCAGCCTGAGTTTATGTCAACAGCTCAGTTGGTCACATCATAGCTTTACAGTTTCCATATATGACATTTTATACACTCACTCTGATAACATTATGTTAATAACACCGATCCAACAAATAATGAAGGAATTTATTGAAATTATACAAATATAAATTACCCTTGTCAGTAGGCTGAATTGAATTTGCACTGTGATTTATTATTTTTTTTTTACTGAGGAGATAAAGCTCTGATAAATGGGCTGAAAATAGTAAAAATCTGTTTAGTGAGGTCACAGCCATGGAGTGAAAGGCATTGACATATTTACTTTACTGCAGACTAATCCAATAAAAAAAAATACTTCTGGAAAAATTGTTTTAGAAAGCGCTGACCTTTCCTTTCGTTTCCTGAGTTTCAGACAAGTCTGACTAAGTTCATCTTGCACAAAAAATAATCTTCACAATATCAAACAATACAGAAGTTCCTGCAGATAAGAAATCCTAAAGAAGGAACTAAAGCATCTGCCTCTAAGCCTGCAATACTTTGTGTAAAATATCCAACATTCTTTTGGAAGCAGCAAACCCCCATACCAGCCAACAGCACATTCCAGCACCCTAAGGCCAGGTGGAAGTGATTTGACACAGGTATGCTGGTGGACAGAGTTATTGAGGAAGAGTGTTTCTGAATACAGTACAGACAGGCATGGATGGGTGGCTACCTTCGGCTTGGCTCTGGGCTTAAGCTGCTCCAGTTTTTTAGCTGCAGCCTCAATGGAAGCAGCGGCCCCCAGCAGCTCCGTCTCAGCGATTACCGTAGGGTCCTCAGGATCCACCCACTCTGAGCCTGGGGACGCAGTGTCACGGGTAAGAGGAGTCAAGTTTTAATTATAAACCATATTTAAGAACAACAGAAGCTGTACCACATGCTGAACAATGAGGTCAAATCCATTAAAGTGGAAAACATACAAAAGGAGAAGAAATAAAATAAAATATATCAAAGCACTATATACAATAAAAGACATTACACTGTAAAGCCAGATAAACCACATTCACAATATGAAACATATAAAAAAGACAGGATGCGTTACAGAAAGAACAATATGTAGAAAGCTATGGAGCCTTGCTTTAATCACCACTACACTGTGTAAGTGCAGCTTTTGGAAATGCATTTTTGATGGATTATCCTCATTCTTTACTGACTTTTTAAGTGCCTATAAAATACTCCATTTTTTAACAGCTTGTGTAGGCAGACAGATGGTTTTGGGGATTATACCGAACCCTGGAGAACTCTGTGCTTCCCTCAGTGTGTGTGTGTGTGTGTGTGTGTGTGTGTGTGTGTGCGCATGCACTCCAACACTCATGCTGTCTCATACTCACCTCCGTCTGCAGCAGAGGAAATGAAAACAGTAGTATTAAAGGTGTGAAGCTGGGAGGCCCAGTAGACCACTGGCTTTATTAACCCCACACAGTTACAATTCATCCCAATATACTGCCTATTACTACTAACACTGATATGGACCTGAGCCTGAGCGCCACAGTACACACATTTAACCAATAGCCTGTGGGTTCTGCTCTTACAGCCTGTTTGATTGAGGATCTGCCAACAAACACCTGTCTATTGCTAAAAACAGTTTTTCTTCTTGTTTCTATAACAGTAAAGGGGATTCACTTCATTAGATAAGGAACAAGTTCAAGCATTACTCATTTGGGATTTATGGTGCATGTACGTAGTATATCATTAACCTCCGTAAAGATAGTAAAGATAGCCAGACATATTTATGTTTCATGATCAATAACTGAACGCTTTGGTCTATAATTAATCCTTCAATATATACAGATAAATGGTATTGCACAAAAGAAGTGACGTGCATTGTATGAAAACTGACTGTCTGAGCGGGATATGTTAGCTTTCAGTTCAAAGAAGATAAATAAGCCACAATATGGAGTATGTCTCAGCCTGAGTTTATGTCAACAGCTCAGTGGGTTCTGCTCTTATAGCCTGTCTGATTGAGGATCTGTCAACAAACACCTGTCTAATGCTAAAACAAGTTTTTCTTCTTGGTTCTATAACAGTAAAAGGGATTCACTTCATTACACAAGGAACAAGTTCAAACATTACCCATTTGTGATTTATGGTGCATGTAGTATATCATTAACCTCAGTAAACAAATACTACCAATGCTGCGTTCATGGTGCCTCGTAAGTTGCCAGTTGTAATAACGTTGTTTCCCACTTCAGCACGCTTGATGTGAGAAGTGGGGAAAAAAAACATGGACGTCTTCATGAAAGCATGTCTTTTGTTTGGTCTGTCAGAGCTCATAAAAAGCTACTCTAACCTCAATTTTACAGTTACAGGCCTGAGTGGCTATTAGTTCTGTTCTACTCTAGTGAACGTCAAACGCTCATGCAACATTCTGGACTGAAATTGCAGTGCAGCGATAAGCTAGCCAGCGGACAATAGCGGGTAGCGTTAGCAACAAGCTAGCTGTTTGTGCGGCCATGTTGAATTGACATCACTTCATAAAACAGGGAAAGACCTGGCAGTTGAGAAGACTACCCCAAGCTGACGATTTGAAATTTCAGGTTGAGGGGGCGAATTTCACTGGCTTTCACCAGGTGGAGGTGGGGAATTACAAGTTGCAACTTCACCTCAAACGAAGCATAAGAACAGATCATGTATGTGGATGCATATATGTCCGTGTGCGTTTGTGTTTCCTCACCTTTCATAGCTTCGGCAGTCTGGATAAGCTCGGTGACGGAGCTGGCTACTTTCTTTGACAGCACGGCCAGCTGCTGTTTGTGCTCTGCTGTAGGCTTCTGCAAAACCTGGAACCACATGAACATACTGAATTACTTTTCATCAGCCCTAGAAAACCGATCTGTAAAAGGCAGTCGCCTAAAACTAACTTAAACTCCAGGTGAGCTCTCTCTGATTTTATAGGCATACTTTTAATCTGATCGTTCTCTGATTTCAGCAGTCACCAGATTATTCAAGTGGTCATGTAAACAGTATTTACCTTGAATAAAAGACTTTATACCAAAGCACTGTTGAATTCTCAAATCTGATTGTGTTTATTGATTTTCTAGAACAGTTCAACAGACAAGTGCCAGCTATAATTAAAACAATAGTTTTCTATTAATACCCTTGTATCTAAAACATTATCGTTTCTATAATAACAGTTCATTCACAGGGACTTGTGTATTGCGGACTTGCCCCCAAAAATAATAAAAAAAAAAAAAGGAAAAATAAAACAGGGAAAAAACATTTATGTTTAATAGTTGGCAAACATGCTCTGGGGTAAGAGGAATAAAACAATTTGGGAAGTGTTATAGGAAGATAATCCTATAAGTCTGCATGTGCACAAATAACTGTGAAACTTGCAATCATGAAAAGTCTCAAATAAATACTGATATAGCAACTTGACCACTGACCCCTCTTGAAAGCCAGCAAGCTTGAGTCAATTGTGCACCAACTATCCAGTAAGAAATACGGAGCATTATGGATTATGTTGTGAGAGTAGACTATGTAGAGTTTACTAGAAATATTCCACTATGTGATCAATAAAACAGCTTCAATAACTACAAGTTACTCTATTATAAAACAAGTGGGGATTGTACCACCTAGATGCTGGAAAATATAATTAAATTATGAAATGCAATTACTGACAGCAATATGCATTACTTAAACAATACTAAAACACACACACACACACACACCAGTAGGACGTGTTCGAGCAGGTCAATGTATCCGGTTGTGCAGTCTAGGCCGTAAAGCAGGGCTTTGTTCCTCACATCCTCAGCCACCTCCTGATGATATGCAGCTTGCTGCCGGACAAAAAGACAACACTTAATAAAAAGCACATGATCTCTGAAAATTAGACAGAACCACTACAAGAAACCTTACACAAGAAAACTACTGAAAGTCAATAAATAAATGAATTGGGGAGTATAAACTGGAGTTTAGGTCAAAGTGACCTTGAGAAGGGGAGTAAACTGTGTTTACACTGCCCTCAAGCCTCTCATATGCCTCCTTCCTTTGTAGCTGGGCAGATGAGTGCCAGGCCTGCTGAATGAAAGCTTGTGTGTAGTCTGTGTGTATTCAAATGTGCATCTGTGCACCTGTGTGTAGGCGTGAGGTGAAGAATGTGATGGTGATTGTTGAGCGAGGGCGATTAGCACCTTGCAGGCGAGCAGCATGTCGGAGATGGCTTTGCGGCTCAGGTTGGCAGTGGCGATGACGTCCTCCTGCTGGCCAGAGTTGCCCGCTGCCACAGATTTGGCCGTGGCCACAGTGATGCCCTTGGTCATGCGAATGAGCTCCTCTGGCGTGGAAATCTTCTCCGGAGTGTCCTTGGACTGGAAAACCTGCACAGGGGTCAATTCAGTGAATACTGGTGTAAAAAACATCATTATATACAGTACACAGTAGCACTTATATTTTGGTTAGTATAAAGCTATAGTTTTACTAAAGATAACATATTCTTACAACATTTTCAACTGTAATGGTTTGGTTCAACTTTTCTAACACTCCTAAAAGCGTTAAACAAAGTCAGTCCTAAAAGCATTAAGGAATATTATTCATTCTTAACCACATGGGACAATACTTTGTGTATTTCATATTTGCTTTTATACATGCTATTAGGACAATCCCCAAGCATATGATGGCCTTGATTCTTTTTACAGGTACGTCCATAAATATTTCAACATTGACAAAGTTAGTGTTATTTTAGCTGCATAAAAAATTTGAGCTCAAAGTGCAGACCTTCAGCTTTAATTTTTACATTCAAATCAGGTGAACGGTGTAGGAATTACAGCACTTTGAGAGAAGAATTCCTTCCCTGGTGAAGAAAAATCCCTTCACAACAGCTGGCCAGACAATGAGATAAAGATCAACTTGTACCAGAATGATGTGAAGAGAAGAGCATGGAGGAAGGAAGGAACTGCTCATGATCCGAAGCATCCTCATCTTACAGCATTAGCATGAATGACTGCCAGTGAAACTGATTCCTTTGTATTTATCGATGATGTGCCTGCTGATAAAAGCAGCAGGATGAATTCTGAAGTGTATAAGACTATTTTATCTGCTCTGCTCACATTCAGCCGAATGCTTCAAAACTCACTGGACGGCGCTTCACTGAGCAGATATACAATGACCCCGGCGTACTTCCACAGCGACAAAAGACTTTTTTTTTTTTTTTTTAAGGCAAAGAAGTAGCATGCTCTGTCTATGGGTTCCTGACTTGAGGTAGTCACTGACTGCAAAGGATATGCAACCAAATATTAAAAATGAGAATTTAATTTATGGTTATATTAGTTAGTACAATTACTTTTGGTCCCTTAAAAGAGGGGACTACATATAAAAAAAAAATACCGTAATGGTATATTCCTACACCATCATTACTTAATTTAAACTCCAGAATTCTGTGGTAGAGAGCTGACACAACAATAACTTTGTCAGTTCATACTGATGGACCTGACCATATTTCCATATAAAACTCCTAAAAAAAAAAAAAAGACCTAATTACCTAAATTCATTTAATTATTTATTTGCAGTTACAATTACTGTGAAATAAAAATTGATGGCCTAGATCAGTGGCTGATTGTATCATATCACTGCTATCATACGCAATATGTAAGGAATAAAGCATGACAAGGAATGCTTTTTTTCCCGATAAGAATGAGTGCAATCACACCATTCTGAAGTTGATTTTTTTTTTCTTGTTAAAGCATACTCTTATTCTACAGCCAGCTGTAGCAATGTTTAACTTATTAAAGAACAAGTCCTAATTTTCATCCAGATACAGTTACATTTAATGTTGTGTAATGACTGCAAAACGGACATCCTTTTATCTCCCATTATCACTTAAGTTATAACAGCTATAAACAGTTATTCCCTCATCAGACTCTCTTTTTTTTCTTAAGAGTTACTAAGACAAAATTAATGAGACAAAATAATGCAGTTTGTCATGGTACAGAGAAACCACAAAGTGCAAACTCCTGTCTCCTACGTCGGAAAACTTCAAAGAGCTGACAACTCATAAATGTTAAATGCCTCTTCACAGAAAACATCACGTCAACTACTACTACACACTTTATGCAGAACATTGACCAAGTCCTTGTAAATTAACGGTTAAAAAAAAAAAAAAAATTATAACTTTAATATAAACCTGTGATTTGACTTGCAACTGGAACTACTCTCAGAGCTGTGCAGTTATAGAAAATTAATCTTCTGGCTATTCCATACCACTGTGATATAATACGGAATATCTACTGCATATTTCCGTGTCATTTGTAATCACCTGATGGATATGGCTCCAAATTCCTGATATAGCAATATTCAATAACTCAATACAATAGTCAAGAATCCAAAAATTGAAACCTGGAATCGCTGTAGGTGTGCAATTGTACAATGTAAGTGCATCATTAACAGCTCTTTAGCAGTGACTGTTATTGTTTGGTTTTGGTATGCAGCTAAAGGCTTGTTAAATGCTCTTGCTCTCCTGGGGGAACTCTGATAAGGATTAAAAGGAAATTAGAGGCAAAGCTGGGCGCTGAGAATTACTGGCTTCCTCCTACACTTGCTCAATCTGCCACTCTGCCACTGATATGTGAAACAGAACACTGGGACTGAGCAGAGCAGGTGGAGAATAGGCTCTAGAACATCACTGTGTTCCTCAATGTACCTGCAGTAAACATAACAGAAGGAGCAAGAGATTTATCCAAGTCTAGATCTCATTAGGCTATACCTAACTGATCCTAAGGCATGGTCATGTTGGAAAAAGAAAAAAGGCATATTAGTAGTATAATCTGATTTATACCAAACCAACTAAACTGATATTTCCTTTTGCTTGGAAAGATTAATTGAGCTCTGATCTCATTAAATCTTTGTGGGTTAAGATACTTTAAATACCCTAAACAAATGCAAAGGAATGAAAGAATGAATGGATCTTTTTTAATAACAGACACATTATGATTCTGAACCCTGGTTATATCTCTACAGTTACACGCTATTGCCCCTCCACTATGACGTACCGTCAGCTCCTGTCTAATGAACTCAATGGTGGCCTCAAGAGCCCTCGTGCCACGAGTGGCTTCATCCTCCACGGCTTTGACTGTTTTCAGCAGAGATGTCACGTTGGTCACCATTACCTAAAACACAAAAAAAAGAGCAAACAGCTTATCAGCAGTGTTTTGAATTGTATACACTATATATATATATATATATATATATATATATATATATATATATATATATATATATATATATCTATCTATCTATCTATCTATCTATATCTATATATATATATATATCTATATATATATATCTATATCTATATATATCTATATCTATCTATCTATATATATATATATATA